>JAOUQT010042748.1:0-11055 GCA_025769995.1 Xyliphius kryptos
TGTGCAGTAATGGACCTGATGAACACGGGGTTATTAACCTGATGCTGATGATGTGAGACTTTATGTAACCAGGTTACAGACACGAATACGAAAAGCTAAAGAGAGAAACATCTGTCCTTCATCCGCCTGAAGCCCCTCGTCTTCATCTACAACTAGCAGAATACCGGTGTGCTCAACGGAGGAGAACTTGATAACAACGTGAACGTTGAAAGGCAATTGTTTTTGAATGAGTGATGGCTTCTGCGTTAATATATTTCAAATGAACGTATAATAATTATAGAGTGAGATGAATATGTGGAATGAATACAGTGTGAGTTGGGACTACGCACCCCAATGGCGTCCATGGCGTTCCATGGCGATAGCGATTGAACAAATGAACGTAGAAATATGAGAACCTGTTTTTTATTAAAGGACATGGTCGGTAATCACGACGCCAAATTTTAGACTGGTAGGTACTCGGGAAGTGGGAGAATTGGTGGTAGGTCAGTGAGGACTTTGGCGTTTATAGGTACAGATCAATGTCTTTATCTGTTGGAGCTCTGATGGCAAAACATGCAAACATAAATTCTCAAAATGGGGGGGTCCCTTTGCTTACAGCCCCTTTGTAGTATAAAAAAAACAATAATGCCCCTCATAAAGCCCACAGTTCTGTCTGAACAGAGTTAAAGTGGAGTTACTCTGTAGCTTAAAAACACTGTTAGCAAAATAGAATAGATATTTCATCCTCCCCCCCCCCCCCACCGAAAAACCGGCAGCACATGATTAAAAAAAAAACACAAACGACTTTGAAAAAAGAGGGAAAGCAATGCGCAGAAAACTGGACCGGTCCTACTAATGCAGAGCAGGGGGGTGGGGTGGGGTGCAGAACAAATAAAACTGCAGTTGAGAAAAAAAATACCTCAAGCACAATCGATTTTATAAACACCATAAATACAGGATTTACAAAAAAAATCATCCAGAGCTGGAGATGATTAAACGTCTTCAAAATGTTAGAACCTCAATCTCGCACCAAGATACAAGAGGGCTCTTCATTTGTGTTGAGGCATATTCAAATATTTAGGGACGCACCAATATCACATTTATTAAAGACCAGGCACACGTTGGACGAACATCTGAGTGCCTGCTGATATCGAGTATCGATTAAAGTACTGAACACCATTACAGTTGAAACGACGACCTTCAAAGACTTCCTTATTTTTGTCAAATCATCATTTCCATGACGTGGAAATTCTGGATTTTTTTTTTTCCAAGAAAAATAATCAGGATGGTGCTGTGGTTAGCACTTCTGCTTCTCAGCGCTGGGGATCCATGTCCTCCCCATGTACGTGTGGGTTTCTGCCAGGTTCTCCGGTTTTCTCCCATTGTCCAAAAACATGGCTTCAAGGTGAATTGGTGTGTGTGTGTGTGTGTGTCTGCCCAGCGCCCAAAATGTTCTGCCCTGGATAGGCATGGGGGAACCCCCCATCCCCAGTAAATCATTTAAAGAATGTAAGTACAACACAAAGTAGAACTGTAGTACAACAGTGAAATTACAGAGTACCATGGTATCAGGTGTATAACCTCCATACAGTGTGTGTGTGTCTGTGTGTCTAGTGATGGACTGGCGCCCTGTCCTGGGTGATTCAAGGTAAATTGTCTGCTTTAAATTGCCCCTATAGCCTCTGTGTGTGCGCCCAGTGATGGATTGGTGCTCTCCCCTGGATGGGCATGGGGCACCCCCCCCCCCTTTCCACATCTCTCATAGAGGATTAATCAGAAGATCATGAATGAATGAACAAAAGGTCGATTATCCATGTTTCTTACTTGAACATCCATCCAACTATGGTCACGAGAAGGGGGGGGGCCCATGCCCATCCAGTGGAGAACATTTTTTATCCAGTGGGCAGATACATCCAGAACAGGGTGCCAATCACTGGGCATACACTCACACACACCATATGGGCCATTTAGAGCAGCTAAATACCTTAAATCCACATTTTTGGACTGTGGGAGGAAACCGGAGAACCCAGACGAAGACACAGGGAGAACGTGGAAACTCCACGCAGATTTGAACCTGGATCCACAGAGCTAAACACTACGCCACGATGCCACCCTTCTTAAATATGACTAGTTCATATATACACTGTAAATAAGCAGTGTGGTGGAGAACCGGAGTAACACTGTCTCCTCTGATCTGTTATACTGAGCTGTAATGGCAGAGAAATTGCACAATGTATAAAGTGTGACAGTAAATGTATTTTAAGTGGTTTTGTTACAGACAATTATGTTCTTTTTGAATGGTATGTTACTTTGAAAAAACTAAAAAAAATCCCCTTAATTACAGGTTCACTCCGTCACGCAGTGGGACGTTAAGCTACTTAAGAACAAAGACTTTATTTAGGGTGCCAATAATTCTGGATATGACTGTAAAATTATATAGGTGTGGTATTATGCTCATCGAAAGAAATACTAGGGGCGTCAGATACTCTGGTTACCGACGAGGTTTGTTCAGATTCCGAAGTGAAGCCCGAATTGCGCCAATTCTATTCAACGGACGAACAAAATAAAGTCGCAAACGTAATGCTGCCTGGAACGAGACGTGATCCACACACCCAAAGCGTCCAGGAGATGATTTAATAACGTGATCTCTGACTTTATCTTTATCCCAGTAAACGTAACGACCACTGATGGATTAAACAAACACCATGGGACTGAATCACCGCGGTCAATTGCAGGGGGACGCTCAGATATCAGTTTCTAACATTCCTCAGGCAGGAAAGAGGTTTTCTCACAGACAGGTCTATCTGTGCTGATGCGCACACACACACTCTCACATGCAGCTGGCACACAGATTAAAAAGTTGGTATAAGCAGCACATCATAAGAGAACACACACAGACTGTGTGAGACTTGGCGTGGCTCCATGTAGACGGATTAAAAAAAACACGGCGAGACCTGGGACAGGACTAATAACAGCCTTTTATCTTCCAGCCGTCTACACTGACTCCAACACCCCCCCCCATTGTCCTCCACCCACCATCACCCTGTTTCCTCGTACGGTGCAATGCGCACGATAATATGAACGCATATCAGTTAAACTGTTGAACACTTCCAGGAAACTGGTGCTTCAAGCCATTAATATTAAATGAGGCAGAAAATCTTTCTCAGTTTTAAATATTTATATGAACCCCTACACGTTTCCCCTTTCTGTTTTTATACGTGTGATTCGGTTTCTGTAAAGCCGTACCGCGAAACACTGCGCCTGAAAAGTGGCGGGCCACCCAGACTGAGCGTTTCCATTAATGCTGATGCTCCTGATACTCAACTGGTGTTCTGTGACACAGTGAGTCTGTCCAGCTGGAGGACTCCAGTTACACAATGTTCCAGGAACACCGACCGGAGGGATGGGAGACGAAAACTGCCCCACTTACACCTACGTAATTCCCATACTCTTATTAAACCTGCGGAGGAGAGGATCGATTCGAACCCATTTTTTGGGTGATGTACTGATAACCAGCACCGTCATCATTACAGAGGACTAGCTGGAGGACTAGTCTCCACTGAATAAACCCAATTACCTTTGGTTACCATGAATTTGTCTATAGGATTTATATATTGGGCTCCTTCACGTTCACCTCCCAGTGCTGGGGATCCATGAGTTCCATGTTCTTCCCATGTCCACGTGCGTTTCCTCCGGTGTTCTTCCACAGTTCAAAAACATAGATTTAAAATGAATTGGCTGCCCCCTATTTTGTGTGTGAATGCCCTATATGTTGCCCAGTGAAAGATCGGCACCCATTTCTGGGTTTATCTGCCCAGCGCCCGATGGATTGGGCATGGGGAACGTCCTCTGCTACCCTAGTATAGGATTAAGCAAAATATAATGAAATAGAAATAGAAATATATATATACACACATATATAGGGCAGCACATTGGCTTAGTGGTTAGCACATTCGCCTCTCAGCGCTGGGGATTCCCAGTTCGAATCCCAATCTGGGTGGAGTTTACATGTTCTCTCCGTGTCTATGTGGGTTTCCTCCGGGTTCTACGGTTTCCTCCTACATTCCAAAAACATGAAGATAAATTGAGTGCTCTAAATTGCCCTGTATAATGTGTGTTTGTGTGTGTGGATGTGTGAGTGACTGAGTGTGTACCCAGCGATGGATTGGCGCCCTGTCCTGGGTATATCTGCCCTGCGCCCATGTTCTCCCCTGAATGGGTATGGGGAATTTCCCCCGCGACCCTCATAAAGGAATAAGCGGAAGATAATGAATGAATGAATGAATGAATGAAAGGAGGGCACTTTAAAGATGTTATGTATCTTAGATTAATTAGCTAATTATACATTTTATTATGCACTTTTTAATTGTAACCTGTACTGAAAAACATTATTTTGGTAGACTGGATGAGACACTATATAAGTTTAGTATTGTGTTGTTCAATATTCATAACCAGTACACCGACAATGTTACTATTTAAAGCTTTGGCTGATTTTGTTGCACATTACAATTGAATTTTTATGTCAGGGTCTATTATTATACAAATATTTTTGAAATTCACATAGTATTGAAAAAAGTTGTTTTGTAAAATGAACAAATTTAAACTAAAGCAGCTAATGTAAATTTTTTATGTTGTAGTGAAAAAACACAACAGAAAATCTGATTTTAATAGCTTTTTATATCAGATAAAGAGCTTGTTATTTTCTCTGCAGTCCTACTACCTGAATCCTCTCAGCGAATAATGTAATTTAGAACAATTCCCAGAATTCTTTAAATGAATTACACTCAAGGGGACCAGTGAGTAGAGATGGAAGGTCTTCTAATGGGAGGTGACAGTTAACATCAGTCTAAGTACACACACACACACACACACACACACACACACACACACACACACACACACACACACACAGCTGCTCCCTTTACCTCAAGCTATAGTCTTATCTTAGTGGCAGCCAGAGCTTCCAGTAGATTGGGAAGCAGGTCAGAAGCATCTCTTTTAATAGACCTGAAGTCTGCACACCCTCCACCGCAGAGAGAAGCCTAGTTTCTAATGAGTTTGTGAATTATCCTCCTCCAAAACCATAGAAAAAAACATGCAAAAAAAATCTTTTAAAAAAGTAAGACAAAATGTTTAAACTCATCTATTCTCATCACATGGGACTATGCCCATACCTATTCAGGGGAGAACATTTTGGGTGTTGGGCAGATGCACTCAGGATAGGGCTTCAATCTATTGCTAGGCACACGCTTACCCACACAGGCACACTCTATATAGGGGCATTTTAGAGCAGCCATTCCACCTGTGGGGGGGAAACCAAAGACCCTGAAAGAAACCCTCATAAACATGGAAGAACATAGAAAATCCACCCAAATTCGAGTCGAACCTGGATCCCTAGTGCTGAAAGGTGATTTGCTAATCACTAAATCACCGTGCCGCTCCAAATAAAGTACAATCATTCATTATCTTCCGCTTATTCCTTTATGAGGGTCACGGTGGGGTTCCCCATGCCCATCCAGGGGAGAACGTCTCGGGCGCTGGGCAGATACACCCAGGACAGGGCGCCAATCCATCGCTGGGTACACACTCACTCACACAGTCACACACATACACACACTATACAGGGCAATTTAGAGCATTCAATTTACCGTCATGTTTTTGGAAAGTGGGAGGAAACCGGAGAACCCGGAGGAAACCCACACAGACACGGAGAGAACATGCAAACTCCACCCAAATAGGGATTTGAACTTGGAATCCCCAGCGCTGAGAGGCGAATGTGCAAACCACTAAGCCACCGTGCCGCCCTCCAAATAAATTACAATAGCACTTAAATAAGAACGACACATTGCAGGTGTAATAGTAGACATGTAGCATAAACTGCCAAAATAAACAGTGATGCTTTTCAACCTTTCCAACAATGCTTTGTTAAAGGGATTTACTGCAGTAGCAAAAAAAAGTTCATCTTCAGCATCTTCAGGTTTAAGATTTTGTTCTGTGATTGAATGTGCAGTGCTCAAACTAGTGATCGATAAGGACCTCTATTGGAAAACACTGTCCTATCCAATCTTAAATAATATTTGTAATAAAAATACTTAATGATTTACAAGTTTGTTTAATCAATATGACATACAGTTCACACGTTGCAAATAGATACTAAAGCCACACTTGGGTAAGTGTTATAAAGAGATGCAATGCTTCGAGAATCCACTGGAGGGTGACAGTACACATCTCATATACATTGATGACACTCCCTCACCCAGCATCCTCTCACTGTGGAATCCATTGAAAGAAAACTGCCAACCAGCGTTTTTCTTTATGAGAGCTTCCATTCTGGTTCAAGCCTGAAATAATCTTCACTGAAAACCGAGAAGAAAAGGAAGCCCCGTTCAGGGTGCATAAGTCGGTAAGCCTTTCAGTTTGCTAGTTCCAGTAAAAAGCATCATGCTGCAGAGACACCCAACAGAATGGTGGAGGTGTTAATGCAACAGGGACAGAGTGTCTGTAAGCTCAGCCAGCAGTGACACACTAACAATCAGGGCATCTGACAACCTTCTAGCACCATAATCGATCAGGTCAGAGCTGATTCTGCCTCCTTCAGCAAGACTTTTTTTTTTTTTTTAGCTTTCTGACATAGGAAGAGAAAATATGCAACAGCATTCATTCATTCATTCATTATCTTACGCTTATTCCTTTATGAGGGTCACGGTGGGGTTCCCTATGCCAATCCAGGGGAGAACGTCTCGGGCGCTGGGCAGATACACCCAGAAAAGGGCGCCAATCCATTGCTGGATACACACTCACTCGCACAGTCACCCACATCCACACACTATACAGGGTAATTTAGAGCATTCAATTTACCTTCATGTTTTTGGAATGTGGGAGAAAACCAGAGAACCAGGAGGAAACCCACACAGACACGGGGAGAATGTGTAAACTCCACCCAGATAGGGATTCGAACTGGGAATCCCCAGCGCTGTGAGGTAAATGTGCTAACCACTAAGCCACCGTGTCACCCTCGAAGATATTAAATGAAGAAAATTGAATACAACGGAGGTTACTTTAAACTATAGTGTCTTCATTGATCGTGAACTGGAAGATTACACCTACACAAGCCTTTGACATCCTATTCTAAGTTTGCAGCTATAACACATCCCACAGCTTTGTGAAAGCTTTTTACAAGGTTTATGATTGTGTCTGCTGAAATCTTTGCGTATTTAGCTAGAAGGGTATTTGTAAGATCCAGCACTGATATTGGATGAGCGATCCAGGCTCACAGTCTTAGTTCAGGTTTATCTTAAATGTGTTTAAGGATGTTGAGCCTGGGGTTTTTTTCAGGCCGTGTCCTTATAGACCATGCTTTGTGGCCAGGGACACAATAACACTAAATTCTTCTTGAATTCTTCTAAATGTTCCCATACACAACTGTCCAAATTTCCCTACACTGCAACTAAAAGTCTGAACCAACCCCTAAAAATAAGTCCTATCTCGTCATTTACCCCCAATAACTTTTGTAGTTGGAACAAGGCATTCAGGCAGGTAAGGTATTCATGATAGTAACCAAATTCAGACTCTCCCATTAGACTGCCAGAAACAAACGTGTCATTTAAAAAGTTTTTACTACTTTAGTGTTGAGTAGCAACAAGCTTTATAATGCTTTCCATAACCATCCAGGAGAGATCGTCTCAGGCGCTGGGAAAACACACCTAGGACAGAGCGCCAATCTACCGTTGGACACTCACTCACTCTCTCTCACACACATATCCACACAGACTATAGGGGCAAATTAGATAAGCCAATTTACCTTAAATCCATGTTTTTGGACTGTGGGAGGAAACCAGAGAACCCTGAGGAAACCCACGCGGACACAGGGGGAACATGGAAACTCCACCCAAATCAGATTTCGAATCCCCAGCGCTGAGAGGCGAATGTGCAAACCACTGTGCAAGACACTGTGCCACCCACTATTTTATCCAATGCTTGGCAATTTGTTTAAGTTACTGGTTACTAGTTGCTTCTAGAAGTAACTTAATTACATTTCCAATTACAGGTATTTGTCACCAGGCAAAGTAAAATTTAGTTTCACAAATATTTATTAACACATAAATTAGAGTAAAAACCAGCAGTTTATTGTCCTGGTCCTCTAAAAAAAAGAAATTACTTTATTCATTCATTATCTCCCGCTTAATCTATTATTATGGTCTTGGATGGGTTCCCCATGCCCACCCAGGTAAGAAGGTTTCGGGTGCTGGGCAGATACATCCAGGATAGGTAAAACTTCAACAACATCACCATGGGCAAGACTAAAGAGCTGTCTAAAGATGTTGACCTCCACAAGGCTGGAATGGGCTACAAGGCCATAAGTAAGAGGGTGAAAACTGTTGGTGCAATTATTCAGAAGTGGAAGAAGTACAACATTACTGTCAATCAACTTAGGCCTGGGGGATCATGCATGATATCCCCTCATGGAGTCTCATTGATTATAAAAAAGGTTCAAAATCAGCCAAGAACTACACAGGATAAGCTAGTTAATGATCTCAAGGCAGCTGGGATCACAGTCTCCAAAAAAACCATTGGTAATTCACTAAGACATAATGGTGTGAAATCCTGCGGTGCAACCAAGATTCCTCTGCTCAAGAAAGGCTCACATCCAGGTCCACCTCAAGTTTGCCAATGAACATGTTAAAGACTCCGAGAGAGACTGAGAGAAGGTGCTGTGGTAAGATGGGACCAAAATTGAGTTCTTTGGCCTCAATTCAACTTTACGTGTTTGGAGGAAGGAAATACAAAATATGACCCCAATTTTGTTCTTCACAGGCCAACTTCACCGCATCAACAGGAAGATGATTGGGGCCAAAATCCTGAGTTACAACCTCTTTGCCGCTGCCAGGGCACTGAAAATGGGTTGTGGATGGGTTTTCCAGCACAACTACGATTCAAAACATACAGCCAAGGAAACAAAGGAGTCGCACCATAAGAAGCATGTCAAGGTCATGGAATTGCCTAGCTATTCTCCCAATCCCATAGAAAATCTATGGAGAGAGCTGAAGCTTCGTGTTTCCAAATGCATGCCTAAGTATGCATACCATGTATTAAATTATGTTTTACTAGAGGGACAAAGTCAGTGGGGGACCAAGTAGTTATTTCTTCCAATGTATATTTTAATTAATTAATTTACAAGGGAATGGTTGTAGCTCAGTGGTTTGGGTGTTGGGACTATCAATCAGAAGGTTGGGGTTCAAATTACAGGTCTGCTGAAGTTACCAATGTGGGTCCTAGAGCAAGACCCTTAACCCTCATTACTTCAAAGTTCTGTATCAGCCCTGTGTTCTGACCCCAACCAAGTTGGGGTACTTGTAAGTTGCTTTGGATAAAAGCGTCTGCTAAATAACTAAATTTACAAAGATATTTAGTAATGTTACATATTACAGTATAGATTGGTACAATTTTACACTTGATTAAGTTTTCAAAAGCATTTTGTCCTTGTTATGTTATATTTAAAAAGCATTTAAACTATACCCCGGTAGCTGCACTTCAATAAGGCCGGAAAGGATCCAATACACATCCTCTTCACAAACAGCCACACGTATAACTACAGAGAAGGGGTTTAGGAAAGCAGTGACAGAGCAGCAGTTGCCAGAACCATTAGAGGATGCACTGAACAAGATACTGACACTAACAGGTATGGACAGACTCGCATCCCTGGACTACCCTCATCTTTCATCACATGTCTACTATCCACCACTGGGGTGGAGTGTGAGCCTTGGCTCTGCTTTTTCATCTCTGCTACCTCTTTTTGCTTGTATTTTTAATATAGGTGTATATTTTTCTGGCCTGTATTTCCTGAGAGACAATGTTCTTTGTACCAGTGTCAGCGGCTCCACTGCTGAATGAGTTCCATTGAACAGGCACAAAAGTCTCTCGGGGGAGCAGAGTCATAAAGCAGTCACACTGAGTGTTAAATCAGCCCTAAGCTCCAGCTCCCGGCCTCGTGTTACGACTCTCTGAGGGCTTTTCCACCCATACATAGCGAAATCTGGTGCTGGTGCCTAATTGTGAACCAGAGCATGCTTTCACGTTGCAGAAGAGCCAGTGCACAGCTGAAAAACTCCAAACATGAATCTGTAATGCTAATAGGCAATGTTTGACTCTTTAATTAACACAATTTAAAAAAACAAATGATCTAATCTGCAACTGAATTATTAAGATTTTCTGTTTCCTCCTGAATATTTTAATTCGACCTTTGATGCTTCCACCATCTAAAGATGTCTACAGCTGTCACAAGCTGTCTCTGTCATTCATGCAACACCAACCGCTTCTCTTTCACCAACCAATTCAAGAAAGATATGGTAAAAAGTTTTGAAGCCTGTGTCCAGCCAACCTCTACAACATTTGAAACATTCTCATGAATAACATTTTATCAGATTGTAGAGCTGTTTATATTGTTTGGTTTACAGCATTTTACAGAAATGTCAACAGTAATTAAATCAGGGTTCGGAATTTTTAAATGAAACCACAAGAAAAGTGTCTGATTTTACATCCTGTTAAGCTCCACCCACATGCTAATATGACTCAGCTCAAGTATAAAATAAAAGTAAAATGATATTTTACATGTCAAAATACATATTAAACCAACCTGAACTTTCTGAACTTTAATCCATAAATAATATGTAGAGCATTCAGAAGGCATAAAATACTATGTAATAATAATGATCGTCTTTTTATTTTATCATTAGCCGACCTGCAGCCTTGTATATGCCGCATAATTAAGCCCTTCCAGCCCAGTATAACGTTTCCAGTGGA
Source organism: Xyliphius kryptos (assembly GCA_025769995.1). Lineage (NCBI taxonomy): Eukaryota > Metazoa > Chordata > Actinopteri > Siluriformes > Aspredinidae > Xyliphius > Xyliphius kryptos. The sequence goes on from JAOUQT010042748.1 coordinate 10,780, forward strand.
GCAGATACCAGGGAAACAGGAGAGAACATCCGCCGCCTCATCAGGAGCATGCCCAGGCGTTTTAAGAAGGTCATACAGGCATGTGGAGGCCACACACTACTTTGTATGTAGTGTGTATGTATGTACATATACATGTACATGTGTATGTGTGTGTGTGTGTGTATGTATAGACTAGTGCTTGTGGCATACCCATGCCACAGCAGTTGTAGGCTTGTGGTTAGGGAACCAGCCTTGTAACCTAAAGGTCGCCGGTTCGATTCCCAGTCCCACCAAGTA
>JAOUQT010042756.1:0-11055 GCA_025769995.1 Xyliphius kryptos
GCGGACACTGCAGCGAAGAGGCAGAGGATCCGCTGTGGCGACCCCGAAAGGGAGCAGCCGAAAGACAAAGAAGAAGATTTATGAATTTGGAGGGTGGTATATGGTAATAAGTTGCATTAAATTGGATTTCTTTTTTGATGACAAAGGATTTTGTCTTAAACTTATTATTAAGTGTTATATCTAGATTGTTTTTTATAGCTTGTGGCCACACCATCTCCACATCCACTAAGAAGTGGTTTATAATCATAACTATAGCCAGATGGAGAGTATTAATTTGTTCTAGTCCAGGTTTCTGTGAGGCAGAGGCGTTTAGAAAGTTATCACTAATTAATTTTTAAACTAAGCTGATTTTGATGAAAGTTTTTTTTTTTTTTTCCTTACTAGTGTTGGTAATGATTTAATGAGATTTTTTCTTGGCAAACTTTTTGGACTCATTTTGCTTTTTTGCTCGCTGCGATTGTTGATAACTGTCTTAATGGGATAGGACCAGGTTAATGTGGGTGACGATTCCTCGCATTTTGGTTTGCCGGTGGCATAATTGATACTAAATACTAGGTCAGCTGATTAATGTAATTCTGTATTCTACCGCTACACAGTCTTTGGAGTTTAATTCAAAATATGCAATAAAGTAACAAACATGCTGTAATTGACAGTTCTGCATACAGGAACACTGTCTATTAACATGAGCGAGGGTAACACCAAATAATCAGAATAGTTGGAACTTATAAAACTGATTATGCAAATTATACAGTATTAACAGACTTGGAAAAAATGGTTGGTATCCACAATATTCACTGAAATAAATTGAAATTGAAAAAAATGGTATTGTGTTGTATTATGGTGTTACCATACTGAAAGACAGGTTTTAGGAGACTATAAGACTATTTCCAAGCAGCTTTGTTTCTGTAACAACAGTTGCACATATTGCTAAAAATAAGGTCCATGGGACTGTAGCCTTCCTCATTGGACATTGCTGGGAAAATAGAAATGATGATGAATTAAAAACCCAATGGTGATCAAAAAGCACAGATCAGCCACCAAGAAAATACGTGAAGTCCAAGGCTAATCTGTGTCAGGAAATCTGGTTGCAGGGCATGCAGGATAATGACTCAAAACACACAACTAACAACCCATGACTGATTATGAGCCCTGATCTAAATAATATTGAACATTTGTTATAGGAGCTGAAAAAATGCAATTTGAAGATGGTACTCTTCAAACCTTAGCCAGCTAAAGGTTTGAATAAATAACTAGTTGACAGGTGCAGAAGTATCTGTGGCAGTTCAGAAATTGCATAATTTAAAGCAAGGTTATGAAACAAAATAATATGTTTTAAAAGCATTGTCTGATTTAGAAATTTAGTTAATTTTCAGTAATAAATAATTTTAGTCGATAACACTTTAGTCAGTTTGAAGTTTTTTTTAGTGACCACTGTGGGTTTTTCCTTGTTTAGCAGAACAACAAGTATGTCCACATCTGTAACTGATGAGGGTTACAACCCAGAATAAGATTAGTGTACCTAATAAATGTTTCCTGTGACTAGTGCTGTTTATGGTGTGTAGAGTTAACAAAACAGGGAGCAAAAACAGGGACAGGGGTGTCCAAATACTTATGAATTATAAGATAAAACACAAGTGATACAGCTGTTTGATACAGCTCTGCAACATTGCTGTTTGAGAATGGCTTAGTGTTCATAATCAGGCTGTAATAATCCAGATGTTTTTGATCGAGTAAAACTTTTTAAAGATTTCAAAAAGCTCTTAAAAAGCCAAAATGTAATAAATTACATCTTGAGACAGCTGCCACCTTTCCATAGCTAATTAACCATATGAAAAAATAAGAAAAAATGCTTTCATATGGTTAGTGTGATGGTTTAACCTGTCTGAAATAGAGGGTGAGTTATGGAATGTATGACATCATACCAAGGGCTGACTCAAACTTTCATGTATAAACCCCCCCACAAATGAGTCATTTTAAACTTTAAAGAAACATCTGAAATATAGAGTGACAACCTTTGAAAATGACTTCTTTGACACAGAATGTGCAGGATGTCTAAAATGAAACCCCAGGTAAATGGAGCAGAGGATCTTACAAAAATATTTAACAACAATTAAAATGATTCAGTTCATATAGTCTTTGCATATTTAAGCTCATGAACCATAAAAAAAGAATCTATAGAATTTATTTTGTGTGTGAGGTGGCAGGATGGCTTAGTGGTTAGTATGTTCACCTGTCAGCGCTGGCGATCCAGATTTGAATCCCAATATGGGTGGAGTTTCCATGTTCTCCCTGTGTCCACATGGGTTTTATCTTGGTTCTCCAGTTTCCTCCCACAGTCCAAGGTAAATTGGCTGCTCCAATTCATTCCATCTAAATTGCCCCAATATAGTGTATGCCCAGAGATAGATTGGCGCCTGGTCCCGTGAGTATCTGCTTGGCACAAAAAAGTTGTCCCCTAGAAGACCAAGGCTCAGTGGGGAACTCACACTCTTTGAGTGGCCAGGCAGCATCAACAGTGGCCTTGGTCCTCTCAGTGACACTGCCCTTTAAAATGAACTATAAACCCCAATTAGGTGATTTGATGCTGTGTGAAATAAAAATTTGTTTAGATGAACAAAAATTGTATTATTTGAAAGAAGCTATAACACATTATAAATGACAATATCGTCTTAGTAAACTAAAGCATACCAACAAAATAGCGATATATACAGTCATTAATGTGTAAACCAAGGGCAACAAAAGTGAGTACATCCATAAAAGACTACACTACCGTAATTGAGCATGGCTTGTCATTTTCCCTCCAAAGGGTCATGCGACTCAGTGTTACTAGCTCTCATGTGTGCATAGGGAGCAGATGTGTTGAATTTTGTAGTACAACTCTCACACTCTCTTACACTGGTCACTGGAAGTTTCAACATGGCACATCATGACATAAAAAAAATTCTCTGACGATTTTAAAATATGAATTGTTACATGAAGCTACATTAAGATGGCCCAGGCTACAAGAAGATTGCCAACTCCCTGAAACTGATCCGCAGCACAGTGACCAAGATAAGATCATCCAGCGTTTTATTAAAGAGCAGGGTCCACTCAGAACAGACCTTGCGTTGGTCGTCCAAAGAAGCTGAGTGCACGTGCAAAGCATCACATCCAAAAGCTGTCTTTGAAAGATAGGCGCAGGTGTGCTTTCAGGGTCAACCTGTCAGTACTCAGACCATACGACGCACACTACATCAAATTGGTCTACATGGCTGTTACTATTTTATGGTCCTATGGTCTGATGAGACCAAGATAAATTTGTTTGGTTCAGATGGTCTCAAGCATGTGTGGTGGCGATCAGGTGAGGAGTACAAAGATATGTGTGTCACGCCTACAGTCAAGTGGTGGTGTTGCAGGTGTTGGGGAGTTACATTTTAAAATCATGAACACATGAACTCTGGTTGGTGAAAGGTGGAGAAGTGCAAAGTCTCCGCCAGCTCCTTGATGTCATCATGGATGGGTGGAAAAGCATTCCAGTGGGAACCTGTGTTATTAAATACTCTTAGGTGGTGGCAGGTAGGACTGTATTTACACAGCATCAGATGATGGAGTGGAAGATGAGACCAGCATTGGATTGTTGAACAAAAGAGCAAAATCAACAATAGGAGACAGGAAGGCCACTAGAAGGTTAACATCTGGACAGAGCAAGTAAGAAAAAGAGACATGGTGATTGAATAAATAGTAGGAAACATAGTAGGAAACGTTGTTTAAAAAAACGATTTCCAGACATATGAAGTGAATAAACCTGAGTACAGTAAGGTTAAGCACAGGGCGAAGCAAGAAGTGGGAAAAGGTTTGTAATAAAGTTGTATGAGAGGTTGGCCACTAAGGAAGGTTAAAAGGACATGGAACAATTATCAATTAAAAAGACCAACGGAGCTGAAAAAGACATACAACAAGTGAAAGTTATAAGAAATGTAGATGGAAAGGTGAAAAGAGTATTCAAAAGAAAAGATAAAATATTGAAAATGAGAGAAAGTAAATGTTGTTTAATGAGGTTGGTGAAGGATATGTATAGGGACAGTGTGACATCTATTAGATGTGCAGTTGAAAAGACAGACTGTCGGCAGTGCATATTGGGTGTTTCTTAATTGTCTGTATTGGGTCTCATTTTCCTCTGTTCTTTGTTATATTATTAATGCTTGTAATTTGCCTGCTTAATATTACATTCAATGCATGGCCAGTGTGAATGTCTTTGCAGAATGTGTGGCCAGTGTAAATACTGTGAGTGTGTTCTGAGTACTCTGCCAGTGTTTTTACATGCACTTTTAAAGTGCACCCTAGGTGCTTCCAGTCATTTAATTTGGGCTCTGGGCGCTTCTAGCCCTTTAGAGCGTGCCCAAGGCACTTCCACCCATTTAGACTGGAGTGACCGAAGGGCCATCAGAATGGCATAGAAACTGTAAAAGCTTAATGTAAGAGTTATCTGAGTGGCCCTCCAGGTGGCATTCAAGCCGGCCCTCAAAGTTGGCATACTAGATAGCATCCAAGCTAGCCTTCAGGGAGCCATGCAAGATGGCGTGGCAGTTGGCATTCCAGCCGGCCTTCTAGGGATCATGCAAGACCATGTCCCTGCTAGCCTTCATGAGGGTGTGAGCTACGATGTGCAATCCAGCCCTTACAGCCAGCTTACTAGGGGGAATTCCAGCTAGCCATTCCAGTCATAAATCTTCCCTCCGTGGGGGAAACTCTGCCTGCCCAAGTTCCCCACCTACTGGAGATTTTGGCTGCAGTGACCATGACCTCTTTCTCTTTGGGATAATGGATACAAGGATACTTTATTGTCAATCCCGCAGTACATCTTACGACATATAGAGAATTTAAATTAAGTTACTCTCTCCATAGTGAGAGCGAGCTGCTGCAGCTATAAGCAACATCACAGTAGAAAAGACAAATAAGAAGCCAACGGGTGAAGATGGTAAGAAGGAAGACAAAAAAATCCACTCCGCCATACTCTGCTATATCCAATATTGGCACGTAGTAAAAAACACGCTTTGCTAAGCACATTTAGTCACTCCACGGGGGCTCCAGCACAAGCCCATGCACACATGTCCGAAGTAAGCCAAGGAGGCATGGTCACATTTAGGGAATAGTTTGTGGACAAAGCAGCTCGCCAGTCCATCAATCAAGCTGGGTAGTTTTTGGGGCTGACAGACAACTGACCCTACATCTCCAATTTCTCTATACACCAGTGCCATGCCCAATCCAATCAGCAGAGCACATGTGATCATAAATCCAAGCAGATAAACTTCCTCAATGTCCTCAATAGAAAGGGGCGAAAGGCACACAACTTTCCACTTCTTCCACGTGTCCATCATATTTTCAGCCGCAAACGTTCCTTCTGGACACCCTGGCTACCCCAAAACGTGTCTTCTCATCGAGAGGATAGTGTAAATAGCATTTAAAGACCAATTGATTATTCCATTTTGTTTGCATAACTGTTCCAGAGAAACCAACACAGAACACGAGACACAGAGCAAAAAACAGGACAAGAGACAAAACCTGCTTTGAGAGATGCAACTACAAAATCTCGCTACCTGCTGCCTGTTTTATAGTGTTTCTCTCACCACTTACCAGGACCTTGGATATCAGTGAAAAAAGATGAGGTAACATTTGTTGTTTTCTTTTGGTTTTTTTTGGACATGCTCCATGATCTCCTGGTGTACCGCATTTGTGTACAACCCAGAGTTGTGTTGAGCATCAGCCAGTGTAGCTTAGCTTAGCCTTGCTTTGCTTTTTGCTCTGGGTGGAGAGCCTTTAGCTACTACCCCCTTTTCTCCCCCTCACTTTCGCTGCTGTGTGCTTGCTGTTGGGACACATTGTTTTTTTGTCCAATAGTCCTGCGTTGAGTCTTTTATTGTTTATAGTCCTGGGTTCGTCGAGACTGCGAGACAGCCGGCGCTCAAAGTGACTCTAGTGACTTGGTCATTACTCCAGGTTCCTCCGATTACTCGGTTATTACTCAAAGTTCCTCCTGCGACTTGATAATTGCACAGGATAAAAATGTGGTAGCTCAGTGGTTACGGTGTTGGGCTATCAATCAAAAGTTTGTGGGTTCAATTCCTAGGTTCACTAATGTTACCAATGTGGGCCAAGGCCCACACTCCTGGAGCAAGGCCCTTAACCCTCATTGCTCCAGGAGTGCTGTCCCAGAGTTGGAAACCCAGCCGTCAAGTTGGGATACTTGTAAGTCACTTTAGATAAAAGCCTCTGCTGAATGACCAAATGTAAATGCAGTGAAATGCAAGGTTCCACTGGTAACCCGGTCAGTACTCAAGGTTTCTCGTGTAACCCGGTCATCACTCAGAATACCTCTAGTAATGTCTTCAAAGCTCTATGCATCACTAGTGGTTTAGTTAGTGCCATGAGCGCATTTAGTGAACTAAGCAACGTCCCTAGTGTTTCTATGAGCGTCAAGAGCACATCAAGTTGTTTAAGTAGCACTCAGCGTGCCTAGTGTCTTAGTTGGCATCAAGTGCTCATCCAATGAGGTAAACAGCTCTCAGCGCAGACCTAGTGTCTTAGTCTGTGCCATGCGTTTATCCAGTGAAGTAAGCAGCGCCCAGTGCTTCCCTAGAGTCCTAGTTAGTGCCAAGCATGTATCCAATGAAGTAAGCAGTCCTCAGTGCACACTCAGTGTTCAAATTGGTGCCAAGCACACATTCAGTAACGTAAAAAGCGCTCGTTGCATTTCTAGTGATGTCATAAGTGCCACGGGTGTAGTAAGATCTGGGCGGTGCTCAGTGTATCTGCAGTATAGCTTTCAAGTCTGTTTAGGCACATCTTATCAGAGCCTTAGTTATTCAGATGTCTTTCACAATGTCATGGCCCTGTGTGCAGGAGGCTGAGAAGAAAAGCAAGGGTCTTGCTCTCTAGCCCTCGTTCGGTCTCGCTCTCTAGCCCTCATTCGATCTCGCTCTCTAGCCCTCCTTCGATCTCGCTCTCTAGCCCTTGTTCGGTTTCGCTTCCTATTGCTTGCTCGGCACTACCAGAATTGTCATAGTTTTGTTGTGTCCTAGGTGTTCATCAGCCCGCCCGTTTTACCCCCCCCACAGTCACAATTGTATTGCACAAAACACAATCAGGTTAAAACTTGAATTATTAGATGTCGATCACTCGACTCAAAATCAGGTATAGTTCAAGAAATTATTACAGAAAATACTTAAACGTCCTCTGTCTCACAAAAACCTGGATTAGGATAAATAACTTTTTAACATAAATAACATATAAGGGAGTGGTAGCTCAGTGGTTTGGGTGTTGGATTATCAATCACAAGGTTGGGGGTTCAAATCCCAAGTCCACTGAAGTTACCAATGTGGGTCCTTGAGCAAGACCCTAAACTCTCATTGCTCCAGGGTCCTGTATAAACCCTGTGTTCTGACCCCAACCAAGTTGGGATACTTGTAAGTCGCTTTGGATAAAAGCGTCAGCTACATAACTAAATGTAACTGTAATTTCTATAGATTAGGATTTTAATCCACGGTGATTTTAAAGTTCATTAAAAAACCCACAAGAACCATTTAAATTAGCCTTTGACTGTATTCCCAATTCCGTGTGAGATGTCTGGTGCCATCTGCACCTCACCTCACGTTTTGGTTCATTGCACTTTTCTCATTTAATTAGCTTATTATTTTTAATCAGTCTTTGGTTTAGAGTTAATTAACTGTATGGTTTCATTGGTTGATGTTTCTGTGCTGTTGTTTGCTAACTTAAGCCTTTCTTTCTGTTAGTCCAGTGCAAGTATTTTTTGTCACGCGTTGTTTCGGTTTCCTCTGTTTTGTGTAATTTGTGCTTATACCCAGTTTGGTATTAAATCTTTTATTTCTGCTACCTGGCATGCCGGCTCTTCTCTGCGCCAGAGTGCTTCCTCACGGGTTCCACAGCGCACATTTGTGACAGATTATTTACAGCAATGTTTAAACAAATAAATACAATGTTATTTGTTAACACAATTACTTTATCAGCGTGAAATGAATCTGCACAGGGTTATTTAAATATATGTGGATTAGAAACACTTTACTTCCATTATGCCTTTACCCATAGTGCTGTATATTGACACAGGAGCAGATGAGGATTTTAAAGTGAGGCCTTTGGCTATCTGCCATACCCAAATATGTGTACAGCCACTGTAGGACATGCCCTAATACCTAAATATTCCCTCCCTTTGCACTGTGCAAAGGCGTAATATTTCTGATGTATATATATAAAAAATCGGATGAACTGTTCAAGTCTACTTTTGAAATGAAAGACATTAAACATTTGTACGTTCTGCATCTGTGAGAAGCTCACCTGTTTAACTTGATATACTGGGTACTTGATGTTAATGGGAAAAAGTAAATAAAAATGGTTGCAAATTATATGTACGTTACACTTAATATAGTTGTTTTCGATGTTCCAAAAAATAAAATAATGAATCGTCACAGTTATTCGTGTTCAGTGTATAAGCGTTAACATTGTTACTGTATTACAGTAACTTCTTAACATATTTTCTTTCCCTTCATTTTACCTATTACATAACTGCTACCAAAAAGAGAGAAACGTTTACCCAGAAAATCAAATGACATTTACATTTAATCTGCTTGACAAAAGAATACTTGTGTATTGAGCTACAAATTATGTGAGTAGCACTCTAAACATTTTTATAAACAATTGTGTTTTTAAGTAAGTGTTTCTCTTAAGCATGTCTTGTTAGCAATAATAACTAATCTACATTTTGATATTCTTTGTTCAGAAAATGCTACAAGCAACACAAGTAAACTGCAATACAAAAAAAACAATGCTCACTTACTAAAACAAGCAGCTAAAAAATTACATTTACCAGAGACATCTAGATGCTCCAGGTTAGGACATCGTGAGACCACCTCAAACACAGCTTCATTGGACACATTGTAGCAGCCAGCCAGGTCGAGGCGGCGAAGCTCTGGGCAGCACTGTGCCAGTGTGTACAGGCCGCGGTCTGTAAGTCTACGGCAGCCACTCAACATCACCATCTCCACAGTTAAGCACACATTGGGAGTATCCTGGCATAATCGGCGTGTAAGAACCCGCAGTGCTCGATCCACATGTGCCACATCCCCTGTCAGACGCACAGTCCTCCACAGCCGAGGGTCCCACACCAGGTTGTACCATCGTCGACACACACGGGCACAGCGACAAAGCTGATTAGTGGGAAGATGGGCAAAGATTTGTAGGAAGGCGTGGTCTGGCAGCATATCAACAGGGGCGTCATGCTGCTGGTCTTTAGACTGGCACATTCCACTCTGTGGGTAAGTGAGGCTAGTGGTCTCAGGTGTAAAAGACAATGAGGAGCCATTGAAGAAGGCAGGTAAGGAGCGTGTGAGGATGAGTGCAGGACTAGGCGTGCTCAGAGTGCGCATACTCACATCCGAGTCTAAGGAGACAATGGGTAGAAAAACAGGATTAATAACAAGACAAACATGAAGTACACTGGACAAAAGTTTATGGACAATAAATATTACAAATATATGAAATTTGCTTTATATCCTGCTTTAAACTCATGTGCAGTTATTTGAATAAGTTGCTGCTGTCTTTGTTTTTGTAAATGTGGGATTAGTAATTTAAAAAAAAAAATCATCGGTCAGACACTATTGAAATGCCATGCATGGAATCTATAATTAAATTAGACCAAAACTGTGAATAAATACCTGAACATGTACTGTAAGCACTGTAAGAATTGCAAATGGATATGGTTAAGAAACGCAGAACAGCATGTAAAGTGCAATTGTACCAGAGAAGATCAGGTTATTATTGACTATAAAACAACCCGCCCACTCCCTTTATGAAATGAATAAGCTCTTAATACTGCATTTCTGCATAATACAATGTTTTATATCTATTAAATAGTTATTGACATGTGAATTAATTTAGATAAGAATTACTAAAGACCCATGTGTAAAATTCATGGCCAGCCCCTGCAATCACAAGATGTGAATTGACTTCCACGGTAGAAAAACCAAACTGTCCCAATATTGGTAATACAAACTACAAAAATATTGTTTTACTTGAACCTTCAAACTAACCCCCCTCCCCCCATTCTCAAAAGCTTTAGACCAGAGACAACAAACCCACCCTTACAGAAGGACATTTAACAAAAAGAGTGTTACCAACAGATGTAATTGGAATACCAACCACAATAATCAAAGTTGTCTAATAGTCAAGGTGAAAGTAAAAACTGTGGTGAGTATTCCTTGGGGATTCCTCATCTACTGGGAATATTTATTAGATTGCAAAATCCAGTCTGTTTTAAGCAAAGCACATTCCAGAATGGGTTCTCAAACCTGACTGAACTCTTTCCCCTTCTGCAACCTGGCATAAATTAGTAAAATGGCCAAGCTATTACTGCCAGACGATCTAACTGCTTGTGCTCTCAGACAAACTTCTATGCATACCAGCCCTACTGTCTGTCCTATTTTCATACTATAATAGGGGGGATTGAGAGTTTCAATCCCAGTACTCTAAAATTCATTATGTTTAAAAGACAAATTGTTGAAATATCTTAAGATGATCTTGGCTTATTTCTGTTTAAGTAGTTTCCTTGGTCAAACTTTTAGTTCTCACTTCCAATAAGCTCACACTCAAGACAAATGGTTAAGGCTTGTGTGTTTCTGGAAATGTCACCATAAAAGAGCTGGCTATAGAAAAGCCACGTACACTAGAATTAATCTCTCAAGACAAACAGAATGTTTCCTTTAACTGTCTGGCCTGTCCAATTTATTTACATTCCTCAGTCAGACATCCTGACCCAGAAGTTACCCAGTTTCTGTATCACAAACTACTGCCAAGATACCTTCACCACTGAAAACCTATTAGCACCTGTGTGCTGAAAATGTTCTTTTCTGTGATTCTTATTTTCTAAACTAGAATAATTAATTAAAAAAGGGGGGATCCCTCCCCCCAGTGTCCGTGACCGCGCCGCGCAAACAGTCTCACGCCAGAGAGCGAAGTCCGTGTGCTGGTGCCGACGTCATCCGCGCAGTAGAGACTCGCGACGTCCAC
>JAOUQT010042764.1:0-11055 GCA_025769995.1 Xyliphius kryptos
CTTTAAATATTAAATAAAAGACGATTCGAACGTGTTTTGAGTGTGAAACGCTTCCCTTTCTTCTTCCTTTTTTGAAATATAAGGACAGATGGACGACAATAGTGAGGTAGCGCCACCCGCAGCTTTGGAGGAAGGTATTATGTGTGCATTGGAGCGAAAAACGGCGGATGATATAAAGATTAGTCGAATCTCCTGCGGACGTATTGATGCATCGAATCGCCGGCTGTACGATCGATTAATCGGTTCAAATCAATTTATTATAAAAAAAAAAAAAAAAAAAAAACCCAAACTGATCAGTAATGACCGGAGGACAGCGGTCATGTACACATGCACAGGTGTCTGTCTGTAAAGATCCTTTCCATGTTACCATGGAAACATTTTCTCCTGTACATCCCAAGAGCTATGGCCAGATGTGGTCATCACTAACCTATGTTTTCCTATGGCTTGACCCCCCCGCCCCTCAGGGCCTCCTCCGCCCTCTTGTGCTTCTGCAGTGAGACCTGCATGTTCCAGTATTTGAGATACAGCCACATCAGCTTCCCATTTTTCCTCCTGTCCATGTTCAGCAGGTCAGCGCAGTGTCTCTCGTTCCGAAAAATGTCCCTGAGGTCGTCCTCCAGCCTCAATTCCGCCCCCACCGGGTCTTTGGCTGCTTTAAGCAGCAGGTTTTTCTCCATCTCCATCCGGCGCTCTCTGGGCAGCAGGAGGCTGCAGTAGGCGTCCTGCCTCTCCACCAGGCCGAGCTCCAGCTCCTGCAGCAGAGTGTGAGCCCTCTGCTGCCATAGCTCTTCCTGTTTCAGTGCCTCGTTGAGCGCCGACCCCGCGGCTCCGGACTGCAGGATGCGCTTTTTCTCCTGCTCGATCTCCATGCGATCCATCTGGAGCTGCTTGCGTTCGGCCAGGAGCTGCTGGCTCTGTGAAACCAGAGCTTTCCTAAAGCCCTCCACCCGCTGACGCTCCTTCTCCAGCTCGAGCTCCAGGACAGCCGCGGTGCGCCGGTTTTCCGTCAGCATGTCTTTATATTTCAGCTCCAAGTCTTTTGTGATGGCAGCCATGTTCTGGTTGAACTGGACCTTTGCCTCTTGGATCTGTCTTTGAGACTCACGAGTCCAGATCCAACCTGCACAAAGTCAAAGAACAAAAAGACAAAACCCTAAATAATAAGCTGTCGAGGGTCCGGTCAACAAATCATTGACCATTTCTTAATAGGAACAGTTACAAGAGATGCAACCATGGGGGGACAATTAAGTACCGTTACTCCCCATTGTATCTTTTAAATAAATTATAAAGCAATACGGTACGAGAGGCCGTGGCATTATTCACATCACGTGATTTATTCACAATAATACACAACCTCGAGAGCTGTATTGTTTTTATTAAACGGTTACAAATACACTATGATTAAAAAAAACAAGGTTCGATTCATAAATGCGTTTATTGAAATCAAAATCATTACTCTTGTCTGCTTTTTAAAATAAACACCGATTGCCGAATAAAAGGATTCCGGTTTCTGTAACAATCAAATACCGCCATCTAGTGGCCAAACAACCGTAGTTAATGAAAGACATCAGGGAAATAATGTACTAGCTGACTTAGCTTTATTTTAGCTGTCCCACAGCCTCCCCTCCACTGTACCCGGGCACGGTCACTACACACCAAGCACCCCGTACCATTCCCCCCACTTTACCCACACGCCAATCGCTATATGCCAAGCACCCCACGCCATCCTCCCACTCTACCTGCATGCCAATCACAATACACCAAGTGCCTTGCAACATCCCCTCCACTCTAACTGTACGCCAATTGCTATAGAGATGACACATACCAAGTGCCTTATATTACAGATTATACATCACGAATTGTTGAGAATGTGAAGCGCTTAGAGGTGTGCATTATTGTCAATAATGTCACGGCTGGACAAACTGCTCAGTCAATCAGATTTAAGGAATGGAACTATCCGTTTTCTACTAATACTTAAGTCTTATGTATATGATTGATAATCATGCGGCACTTACGGAAGGCAGCAAGACCGAGCATCGGAACTAACAGAGCGTAGTTCCATTTTCCTCCATCTGGACCTTCAGGCTGTATATTCCATCGTGGCGGGTCGTTCAGGTTGTTCATGGAGATGTCCTGTTTGGACCAGACATTATGGTGGAACACTCAGAATCATCGCTTTGCTTCCACATGTATATAATCTCCTCGCAAGCTCAGTTTCAGCATGAGATACAGGAATAGACATGTCTTCAAGACAATAGTTTAAAAAGTTATTTTTAAAAATTATTCTTTAAGCTTTACCAATCCTCCACCAAAAGTCACAGTGGACGCAAGGCCTCTTCAGGTCTCCGTCTAACCATTAAGATGAGCAGATGTTGGGCAAAGCTAAAAATTGGACTAAGTCCTCTATGATCCAGTCTTTTGCAAACTTCAGCCTGACTTTTTCCAGAGCTATATATACATTTATAGTGTGTATACATGTATATTAATGATTGATCTCACGCCCCCTGCTGGCTAATAACAGGCCTTGCTAGAAGTTATTCAGTAAGTAGGCTGCTGACTTTCTCTCAGGTTATATAACTTTTCTTTAATACCGTGTAATTTAAAGGTTATAAAAGCTTCCGCTCCGATACGAACAAAACACACATTTAATAGCTACACAATGCCACTGGCAGACTTCACAGGCCGCGTCCTAAATGCTACACTGCTGTACTATGAAGCGCTGCTAATAATACACTAGTCTACACTATTTTGATACACTACGTAGTGTGATGTTACCAATTTGGGACGCAGCCCTTCAGCCCGACAGTGCTAACGTCATGTCATTCAAAATAGCTTTGTAGTTCGATAACCTTTCTCATCACAAACGCTGTTCTTTAAAATCGTATTTCTCATGAGCATATTTAAGAGTTTAAAACTGTTCTAATGTTCACTCACCTTGAGGTTAAAAAGTTGTAGGCGAAAAGGGAGCGTCTTTATTGCCAGCTCTACATCGCACTGTACGCAACAAGACGTACTAAGTCGAGGCAGACCATGTTTTCCTTTTTTATTGTTTAAATTATTCGCCTACCCCGTTAAGTGTTTTACACGCGTTTTATTTTACAGATCTACTTGTGGTGGAGTTACTGATTTTAGATCTTGCTAAGGTGTTATATGTTTTTCAACGTAAGGTTCCCCCCATGTTTTGAGGCATATTGGTACAATCCGGCGAATATTTATTATGTACATTCCAAATGTTAGAATTTTAAACACTTGGCATATTCTTCACCTAACACTTTAGTATTCTTTTTTCTTTAAATCCATTTAATTACTAAATTAAGATGTTTGTTTTAGTCTCATTGTCACAGATGTTCAAAATCTAGCACGTAGCCATGCAATTTGAACAACTGCATGCTTCCAGCTTTGTAATAACAGTTTGGGGAAGGCCTTTATGCATCCACTATAACAAAAGATAGTTCTAAAGTTATCTACACGTGCCCGGGGAAGCCTTATCAACGGTGCCAAGGGACCAATTGGTGTTAAGCCCCTTTGCCCAAGGGCACTTCAACCATGGTATTTAATAAGATCGGGACTCAAACCAGGGACCTTTAGGTTGTAAGGCTGGTTTCTTAACCACAAGCCTATGACGGTGGACCAGTGTACATTAATTCCTCTAACACTGGGGTCAGCAACCTTTTTTACATTCAGAGCTACGTCAAGAGTACTGAGTGTTATGAGGAGCTACTAGTTTGTTTACACATTTGAAGATTCTTTTTGTTACAAACTGAATAGAGTATGATCTCCTCTATTCCTGGTTCGAATCCCGATATGGGTTGAGTTTCCATGTTCCCCACGTGTCTGCGTGGGGTTCCTCTGGGTTTCCTCCCACAGTCCAATAACATGGATTCAAGGTGAATTGAATGCTCTAAAGAGCCCCGTATAGTGTGTGTTTGCGTTTGTGAGTTCCCAGCGATGGATTGGCGCCCTGTTCTGGGTGTATCTGCCCGGCACCCGAGACATTCTCCCCTGGATGGGCATAGGGAACCCCACCAAGATCCTGGTAGAGAAATAAGCAGAGAACAATGGATGGGTAACTGAATAGAGAACAAAACACAATCAAAATCCAGTCTATTCATTTCTGTAACACGATCAATGGTGCTAAAACCACAGCAGAAAAGGGTTATGACCACAATAGACCATCTTAATAGTGCCGTCACCATAAAAATGTTCCATTACATACTTGGAAACTTGTCACGCTCAGTTATTATTTTTTACTTCATCTCAGTTCTTTGGTTGGATGATTTTTTTTTAATTCACAACTGTTATGTTGGTAATGTTTTTCTGTAGTGACCACATTTTATACATTAAAAAAGGAAACAGTGAAAATTAAATAAATAGTATGGGTTCGAGTCTGCAGTGAATAATGTCTGGGTTTGGACCCGGACCACAGTCCGCTCATTAGTGACCTCTAAACTTGAAGGATCTCACGTACAACATTGGTGTCCCAACTTACAAATTCTCTTTTGGATAAAAAACCAAAAATATTCCCGAACACAGTCTTTCCAGAAGCGTATATTATTACGTACGGAGTGTAATGTGTCAGCATTACAAATATATATATATATATATATATAAATAAAAAACAAAATGTGGGACACATCTAGTAGCTAAAGAGGTTGTATGTTTTATTAAGGTTCTGATGAATAAAAAACACATTTAAATTTACAGGTTAAACCAGAGGGGACGTTTTCTGCTGCGCTCCACTATTCTCTTTTCTTTGTCTGCGTCCCGAGGAGTTTCATTCTCGTACAGCACCACCGTCTCCACCGCCGGTGCACCATGGGGCCGTCCCTCCAAGATCTCAATCTGTTTCCGTATCTTGGCGGTTTCTCTTTTTACCTTCTCATAGCAGTAGCCACACAGGGTGAACTTCTGCTTCAGGTTCCCACACTCTGGACAGGGTTCAATATTCATCTGATAGAATAAAATAAATGATGATGATAACTAACATTTATACTCTATCTAAATAGCGTGTCATAATTAGGGTGCTGAACTAAACCTGGGATCTTCTTCTTGTGATTTAAAGGCACTAACCACTGTGTTTTTGGTCGTGTGGGACTGAACACCCGTGTTTCTACAGATCATTTACTCCTTTCTGAGTTGCCAAAGATGAGTCTTGGTCCTTTCAATGTTCCTTAAAGCCATGATTTACTGCAATGTATATGAATTAGGCTTAAATGTGCGACGGCAGGGTGGCTTGTTGGTTTGCACGTTCGCCTCTCGGAGCTGGGGCTCCAGGTTTCGAATCCCAATCTGGGTGGAATGTCCATGTTGTCCATGTGGGTTGCCGCCCAAAGTCCACAAACGTGGAATTAAGGTAAATTGAATGCTCTTAATTGCCCATATAGTGTGTGCATGTTGCATTTCTTTGAGCCTTAAAACAAGTTGTCAAAGTTCCAAAATTAAAGACTTACCTTTACTTGAATCAGTTTGTTTGGATTCCGTCTCCTACATCGATTCACTTCAATGCTGCGTCTTTTTTTGGGCGCCGCCATCCAGAAAATACTGTCTAGGAGACTCGGCTCAGAGCCGTCTTCATTTCTAACGGGTTGAGGTAAAAGGCTGGGACCATTCACTGCCAACGCTGGGCCTGAACAAGACATGTATAATAATATTTACAATTTTATAGGTAGATACCATCATCATATATCTTACTATACGGCTCACTGTAGATATGGGGTGTCACTTCCATCTTTTATTTTTATTGAATTTTTTTTTTACCCGGTTCACTTATTTCTGTTCAGGACTCTTAAAACCAGCCTACATTTTTAAGTTTTCCAGACTTTATCAGCAATCAATCACATTCCATACAGTTGATTAAAACTGATATAGATATAATTTAAACTGGGCAGCACAGTGGCTTAGTGGTGAGCATGTTCTCCTCTCAGTGCAGGGGATTTCCGGTTTGAATCTCGATCTAGGTGGAGTTTCCATGTCCTCCCCATGTCTGGGTTCTCCGGTTTCCTACCACAGTCCAAAAACATGGATTCCAGGTAAATTGAATGCTCTAAATTGCCCTGTATAGTGTGTGGATGTGTGTGTGCCCAGCGATAGATTGGCTCCCTGTCCTGGGTGTATCTGTCCAGCGCCCAACACATTCTCCCCTGGATGGGCAGTGACCCTAGTAGAGGAATAAGCGGAAGATAATGGATGGATCATACTTCAACTTTTAAGTAAGGGACTTCAGTAACTTCTGCCACATCTGGCTTAAAGCATGTATAACAATAATGTATCAGTACATTAAACAACAACAGGGAAGGACTGGTATCAGGTTGAGGACCCTCCAGATGCTTCAAATGCTTAAATAATTTTTCTTAAAAAAATGTAATTTATGTGACATTAAAATGTCTAATTAACCAATGAAAGGTCACTGCAATCCGTACGTGTGACCTTTATCTTAATTGCATGAATAAAACTGCAGCTCAGTCAAACAAACGATTTGTTTTTACTTACTTTACTTAAAAACTGATCAATCTAATCAACTGAATGGCTTCGGTATGATGACGTCACTGTGCGCCCTGACCCTGTATGCACAGCAGTCACAGCACGCCGTAAGGTCATTGTGACGTCACATCTTATACTTACCTAAACTTCTGTCCAGTCCTAAAGCTTGAATCAAACTCGCTTCCAAACGTTGTAAGGAACGAACGAGAAAGCGCGTAAAACCCGACAACGCCATGCTGAAGCTTCTGCGGTTGTATCTGTGCTGGACACTGCGCATGCGCACAAACGCGCCCAGGTGGCGCATGGGGTTTGACGTTTCAGTAAGATAAAACTACAATTCAAAATTACTGGAACTACAATAAAATTAAGAAGCGTTTCGATTTTAGCTCATGTTTTTGTAATGAATGTGCTTAAAGGAAGTTATAAAATATTAGTATCAAATAACTGAGTTTACATTTTGGACAAACAATTAAGAACCCCGCGTGACGTCACTTCCTGATCGACAAAACAGCAATGGCAGAAAGAGGCTACAGTTTCTCTCTAACTACATTCAGGTACTCAGCTTTTATACTTTTTGGATTTTTTAAATATTTTACTTACAAGCCGGCTTTTTTTTAACAACGTGGGTATGACGTGTTCAATTGTAATTCAGTGAAAATACCATACACATTAAATGAAATCCATACAAGTGATGCAGAGTCACTGTTCATTAGCTAGCGTTAACTCCGGTTTAATCCCAAATCGCACCATGTTTACTTTAATCAAGGGGCCTAGGTGTGTCGACTCGAGGATAATGCGAAGTGCAATTTGGCTGTAAATTTGCTGTATTTGAGATACGGTACACATACGCTGCAGAAAACGGTAAACGTTATACTTGCTCAATTCCTACAACTTTTATAATTGTCCAACCATGGTAACTTAATTAAATAAAAAAGTATTAACAATATTTACACTTGAATACTTTTAGTCATGTTTTAACAGATTAAAATTTTCAGCTTTCACTTTCAGTTTAGCATGCACACATTTGCTAATTCAGTCCCGTCACTTGTATTTTTTTTAACCATCAGATAAAACAACAAAACAAGTTCTAAACTACTGAAAATATTGTAATTAATTCTAATGTTGTTTATTTATTATCTATATATCTGCTTATTTCTCTACGAGGGTCGTGGTGGGGTTCCTAATGCACATCCAGGGGAGAACATTTCAGGCGCCGGGCAGGACAGGACAGGGTGCCAATCCATTGCTGGGCACTTACACACACTATACAGGGCAATTTAGATCATTCACCTTGAATACATGTTTTTGAACTGTATATATTGTATAAGGCCCAATTAGGTTAGGACTTAGTTGTTTGTTAATGGGCTGTAAATATCACAGGATGAGCTCAGATGGCTTTATGAATTCATATTTCCAACTTTGCATTTTCTTTTTTTCAGCCCCTCGGGGAAGCTGGTTCAAATTGAATATGCCCTGGCAGCTGTTGCTGCAGGCGCACCATCCGTTGGCATTAAAGGTATGACACGATCACTCCCTGGTTACCTTATTTGGTTCAGCTTTCAGTGTTTCTACACTTATTGTACATTTTATTTAAGCTCCACTTATTTGTATGAGCAAAGTTTGTAGATAGACTACAGTTTTTTGTTGTGTGTTTACTTTATTAGTTGTAATGTATGTGTGAGAAATAATAACCCTGTTATGTAAATTAGTTATTTAAAAGCACCTTACTCCTTTATATGTTGCTAACCCATGCACATCCCTTACTTCACCTTAATCCACAGCCGCCAACGGTGTCGTGCTGGCAACAGAGAAGAAACAGAAGTCTGTACTGTATGATGAGCAGAGTGTCCACAAAGTAGAGGCCATAACTAAGCACATTGGCATGGTGTACAGTGGAATGGGCCCAGATTACAGGTATGATGCGATTACACCAAGTACTAACGATTACTGTAATATTTACTTCATTATCTTCTGCTTAACCCCCTCTAAGGGTCGTGGGGAAACATTTTGGGCACTGGGCAGATAAACTCAGAACAGGGTGCCCAAATGTCCCTGGACACACACACAGACTATGTAGGGGAAATTTAGAGTAGCCAATCTACCTTTAATCCGTGTTTTTGAACTGTGGGAGAACGATACAGATCGGATTTGAACCTGGCTCCCCAGTACTAAGAGGTGAACATGCTAACCACGAAACCACCATGACGCCTACTGGAGTACAAATAAGGTTATACTATTTTACACACTTCGCTGTCTTTAATAATATGACCGCTCACAGGATGTAGAGGTTCTATTCCAAACTAAGTACAAGAGGAGTAAAGTGCACATACTTTTGATGCTTATAATGTATTCCCAAGATTATTAATCTACACTATAAATACACAACAGTCGTAGTCATGATGGTTTTGTATCTTCAGATGGAGTTTAATGTAAAGCTAATGACATATTTCATCCATTCGCAGAGTGTTGGTCAGACGAGCAAGAAAACTGGCTCAGCAGTACTTTCTGGTCTACCAGGAGCCGATTCCTACAGGTCAGCTTGTGCAGCGGGTGGCTTCAGTCATGCAGGAGTACACACAGTCAGGGTGGGTCGTTTGTTAATTCCTAATGTCTTGAAAGTTTAAAATCATTATTATTGAAAACTAAATTATGTGTGTAAATTGTTCATGCGTGTAATTTTTGTTTTCTCCAGTGGTGTCCGTCCCTTTGGTGTGTCTCTCTTAATTGCTGGCTGGGATGAAGACCGCCCATATCTCTTTCAGTCTGATCCTTCGGTAATTGTTTTCTATAGGTTCCTTTTTTTATTATTATAAGCTTCATTAATAAGTAGAGCATTAACCAAAACTCATACAGGACAAGTGAGATCAGTCTGCAGGGCTTTAGAGCTGAGGAGTACAGAGAGCTGCTGGAATTTGGAGAACAGTAAAAAAAAAATTAAAATATTTTTTTATACTGTGCATTATTTGCTATTACACTTACTTTACTGACAACACTACCCTTAATTCTACAATATTTAAATAGCTACCATCAAGATCTACCATCCACTGTGCAATTTTTAGAATTATTGATAATATTGTTTACTACAGTGCAAAATGTAATATCTTTATTATTGTTTACAAATGTGCAAATCCAATTTTATTCATTATGTTCTGTCTCAGGCACTGGGTAGATACACCCAGAACATGGCTCCAATCTGTCGCTGGGCACACATTCATTCACACAGCCACACATACTATATGGGGCAATTTAGAGCATTTAATTCACCTTGAAGCCATGTTTTTAGACTGTGGAAGGAAACTGGAGTACCTGGAGGAAACCCATGTGTACACGGGGAAAACAAGGAAACTCCACCCAGTTTGAGATTCGAACCAGGGATCCCCGGCGCTGAGAGGCGAACATGCTGCCCTTGCAATTTTTCTTTTATATAGCAATTCAATCAATGTGAAACCCATTCAATGTATATAACACTTTTATATACAGTATGAGCCAGTATACAACAGTACTGATTTAATTACTGTTAATTTAGAAATTGTTACGGTTTGCTGTTATTTGCATCTGCAAGAATATAAAGGGTCCTTCCTAAATTGACATGCAACAGAGGAGATAAGCGCACATACTTATGGTCGTATAATGTAGATTTTGTATATATTGTCCTGCCAGCATTTTTAGCGTCTCGACATGACATGTCACTGTAATGAACAGATCATTAAACCCTATACTGCATATACTAACGTGAATTAACTGTGTTTTTAAAGGGTGCATACTTTGCGTGGAAGGCCACAGCAATGGGAAAGAACTACGTAAACGGGAAAACCTTCCTCGAGAAACGGTATTGAGATTTTACATTACATCTTGACATCAAAAATCTTATATAACCTTTTTTTTCACCTGCAACTTTGTGATGATCTACAGATACAATGAGGACCTTGAACTGGAAGATGCCATTCACACGGCTATCCTGACCCTCAAAGTAAAATGCACGCTTTAAATTTTTGAAATACCTGCTATTTTTACAGTGTCATTAATGTGCTCGGTTTTCACAGGAAAGCTTTGAAGGTCAGATGACGGAAGACAACATCGAGGTCGGAATCTGCAACGAGGCTGGCTTTAAACGACTGACTCCAGCTGAAGTGAAAGACTACTTAGCTGCTATTGCATGATTTCACCCCGAAACACTGATGTCTGCTGTGGTTGTTTCTTCAAACATTATAAAAAAAAAAAACATAATGTAAAATGGTAGTTTTTGTTTGTATTTTTTTTTTACCTAATAAATGTAAACTACCAAAATACATGCAAATGATTGTTTCTTATTTTATTTAAGCCCATATCGTAACGAGATTAACATGAACATGCTGTTAATCTTTGTCAAAAGTGCCTTTTATAAAGACTTAGCCATGTTGGGTTTAATTTTAGTTCTTTCTAATGCACAGCATTCACTCATGCTCCCACCGCCATGCTTAACTGTAGGGATTATATTCTCATAGTTGATTCTTATTTTAAATTAGTTTTTTTTCATGGAGCAGCTAGGATTGTCAGTGCCCCCCCCCCCCCCCCCCCCCCCCCCCCCCCCCGCCC
>JAOUQT010042774.1:0-11054 GCA_025769995.1 Xyliphius kryptos
ACTTCAGTGGACCTGGGATTTGAACCCCCAACCTTGTGATTGATAGCCCAACACCCTAACCACTGAGCTACCACTCCTATCTCCCATCATTTAGCAGACGCTTTTATCCAGAGCAACTTACAAGTATCCCACTTAATAGTTGGGGGTCAGAACACAGGGTTACACACAGAATCCCTTGAGTAATGAGGGTTAAGGGTCTTGCTCAAGGACCCACATTGGTAACCTCAGTGGAACTGGGATTTGAACCCACAACCCTCTATCCCTACACCCACACCACTGAGCTACCCACACCCTTTATAATATCCATATAAATTACATTTAATGTAAATATTACTTTGTGGGCGGCACGGTGGCTTAGTGGTTAGCACGTTCGCCTCTCATCGCTGGGAGTTCCCGGTTCGAATCCCTATCTGGGTGGAGTTTTCATGTTTTCCCCGTGTCTGCGTGGGTTTCCTCCGAGTTCTCCGGTTTCCTTCCACATTCCAAAAACATGACTTCAAGGTAAATTGAATACTCGAAATTTCCCTGTATAGTGTGTGTTTGTGTGTGTGGCTGTGTGAGTGAGGTTGGTGCCCTGTCCTGGGTGTATCTGCTCAGCAACCGAGACGTTCCTGGATGGGCATGGGAAACCCCACCGGGACCCGAGTTCAGGATTAAGGGGAAGATAATAAATGAATATTGGTTTGTTGAAAATCTTAAATTTCCGAAAGTCCTTCACAGATTGCTTTGAAATTTAGACACAACGTTGTAATCTGACATGCATGTTTTTTATACTTTATTTTGATTTTAATTGTAAGGCGCTTGGCGTATAGCGATTAGCGGACAGATAGATTGGAGGGGAAGACGTGAGGCGCTTGGCGTATAGCACTTGGCGGATGGATAGCCTGGAGGGGAAGACATAAGGCGCTTGGCGTATAGTGATTGGCAGACAGACTGAGTGTAAAGTAAGATGTGAGGAGTATAAAGGCTCCGATTTACAACTGTAAAGCATGGTGGTGGCAATATCATGTGGGGTTGTTGTTTACGTATTTGTCATAGCATTCATCAGGATTAAATGAAAAATGTCTCTACTCGACAGATGAGAATATTTTTAGCCTAATCTCAGACTATTTTTCACCAAAAATATGAAACATCTAAAGGTGCACAGCTGGAGCAAACACATCCACACAGATGGCTGTAATTAAAGCAAAACGGCTCCACCAACTAATAACTCCAGTTACTGATCGCTTTTTAAACCTGTTATTCCAGCATTTATTTTAAATGTATTTCATTCTTTCACACCTGGTTTCTAAATAGCTTGCTGTTGGGAAAATTGACTTCCTACTAAACCTCTTTCATGTCACCTGCTGTTGATTAAAAAATTAGATAAGAATCAGAATCAAATGAGTGGTTTTTATTTATTTTTTCTTGCTAAGCTGCTTATCTTAATCAGGCTAGGGGTGCAGTAGCGCCTATCCCACCAATTATTTTGTAAAAGTTGCAAAAACATCCAAAGCAGGTCAACAGACCATCATGAAGGAGCAATTAGAAGCAAATCAAAAGCTTCGGGGCGTCGCGGTTGCTTAGTGGTTAGTACATTTGCCTCTCAGTGCTGGGAATCCAGGTTTGAATACCAATCTGAGTGGGGTTTCCATGTTCTCCCCGTGTCCCGGTGGGTTTCCTTCCGGTTCTCCGGTTTTTCCCCACAGTCCAAAACCATTGGTTCAGGGTAAATTGGCTGCTCCAAATTGCCCCTATATAGTGAGTGTGTGTGATTGAGCCTGTCCTGGGTTCATTTGACCGTAACATTTTTTCCTGGGTGAGCATGGAGAACCCTCACCCCTCTCCTCAGTGACCCTAGGACAGGATCCTTAAACCCAGGACCTTATTCCTATGAGGTAAACGTGCCACCAGCTACCCCACCCCTCGCCATATAGGCCTCAACGTAAAATTGTAGGAGAGTATACATGTTCTTGCAATGAATACGAGTACACATCCAGCAGGAGTAAATGTGACATTCAAGCAGAACTAAGTCCAAACCTGGCGTATAGTATGCCGTACAGTGTAGCTGCGTGTTGGCAAGTGACGAGTAAATATTGTTTTAGTCAGAGAGTGGAGGAGGAAGGGAAGTGTTGAGTAGCCTGCTTGTGGGAGGAGGAGGAAAAACCTTACAGTGCATGCTCGGATACTTCGGCACCTCTTGCCGGATGGCGGGAGAGTGGAGAAACTCTGGGGTGGGTGGAAGGGTCATTCATAATGCTGCAAGCTGTGCTGATGCAGCACTTGTGGTGAAAGTCCTGAATAGAGTGTAGGGGCAGACCAATGATCTTCTCCGCTCTTCTTGTCATCCGCTACAGGGTGTTGCGTGTTCAGAATCATCGGAGGGCACTGAGCAGACAGGGAAGGTGTCTGGATAGAATGTGGACTCTTTGTTACCTTTAATATAACTTTATATTGCTTTGACTTTGATTAGAATCAGGCTGAATCTACGGGAAAAAATCAATGAATAATGTACATTTACAAAAGTTATACAGAGAACCTAAAGTGTCATGTAAGCTAGGAGAGATTTGCCACAGAAGCCACCTGGGAAATTATGCCACTGACATCCCTTGAAACAATATTCACAAATTTTGACTTATTAAGTGATCTATGTGATAAATGTGTTTCACATTTAACCCACACATGCAGTAAAACACACATACAGCGGGTGAAATAAGTATTGAACACGTCACCATTTTTCTCAGTAAATCTATTCCTAGAGGTGCTATTGACGTGAAATTTTCACCAGATGTCGGTAAAACCTTATTAATCCATATATACAAAGAAATCAAACCATAGATGTCCAAAAATTTTATTATGTTCAATTATGTGAAATGAAACCAAAATTGAACTCTTTGGATGCCATAATACACATCATGTTTGGAGGTCAAATGTCACTGCACATCACCCCAAAAACACCATACCAACAGTGAAGTTTGGAGGTGGGAACATCATGGCGTAGGGCTGTTTTTCAGGATATGGTACTGGCAAACATCAAATAATTGAAGGAAGGATCAATGGAAAAATGTACCGAGACATTCTTGATAAAAAATCTGCTGTCATCTACTAGGATGTTAAAGATGAAACATGGGTGGACATTTCAGCATGACAATGACCCCAAACACAAAGCCAAGGAAACACTCAATTGGTTTCAGAGAAAGAAAATTAAGCTGGTAGAATGTTCCAGCCAATCACCTGACTTGAATCCAATAGGACATCTATGGAAAGAACTAAAGATCAGAGTTCATAGAAGAGGCCCACTAAAACATTCAAGATTTGAAGACTGTTTGTGTGGAAGAATGGGCCAAAATCACACCTGAGCAATGCATGCAACGTATTGGGCACACCTGATCTAAAATAAATATCTGAACATAAAATTCTGAATTACATTACATGACATTTGCATTTGGTCATTTTGCAAACAATGTTATCCAAAGCGACTTACAAGAATCCCAACTTGATTGCTGAGGTCACTTGATTACAGGTTTGATACAGCATCTTAGGAGCAATGAGGGTTAAGGGCCTTGCTAAAGGACCCACATTGGTAACTAGATTGATAGCCCAACACCCTAACCACTGTGCTACCACTCCTTATATCAGAATTGAAAGACACAAGAGTTAAAAATGAATGGTCTGCAGTGAAATGTTAAAAATGAAATGTTAAAGCAGTCTAATAAGGTTCTTACTGTAAAGAAACTGGGGCTTCAGCACAACATTTTCCAGTTCAGCTGATGTGGCAGGAATAAACTCTGAACGGAGCTCAGATTCTGTCTAACTGCGTTAGAATCCAGAACGAAGCTTCCTGATTAACACTGCCAGTGGTCTTGCTGTCAGGCATTACATCATCAGCAATGACCTCCAATTACTGCAATGCCCAGCACACGGTTTAAAAGAGCAGCATGCTTTTTACATGAGTTGTGGAAAGGTACTTTATAAAAATGTCTTTTATTGTAAAATAAAATTGAGATGAAAATTAATAAATTGAGATAATCTCAATTTAACCTAAACGATTTAGTAAAGATTGACCATCTGTTAGTTTAGTTTGTTGTGTACAGTCCTATGAAATAATGATTCTCAAATAAAGTTTCTAAAAGTCATGTTTCTCAAAGGATGGCTCGGTCATGATGTAACAGCAAGAATCTGAGTGAAAGTGCTCTCACTCTTAAAAGCTCCGTGGCTTGTTGGTATTATTATCATGCATTACATCAAAGGCGGCGTGGTGTAAAAGCAATATTCCATATTTCTGTGGCATTTTAGCATGACAGCCAAAGCACCCCATCTTTAAATCATACGTGTCAAAAGGAAGAGCTGCGAGACGGGAATTACATCTTGTCTTTGCTGCAACAGAAAATAAAAAATAAACAAAATATGTAACAGGCTGTGGAGAATGTAAGGTGATGTGATGTCACGCATCCCAACGTGCCGACGGACTAATCACAGGGTCTGCATAAGAGGAGATTAAAAAACGATGGACAGATCTGGACAAAGACAGAATGGGGACGCTGTGATGTGCAGAATTTAGAATGGCTTGTGGACAAAAGTCACGTTTAAAGACGTTGCATGCTTTCGTTTGCTTTTTAGAATGTGGATGGTTAACCACAAAAGATTTAACCACAATAATCTTTTTATATAAAGGACTGAGTCCCCAAAAAACGAGTCAAACACAACAAATTCCCACCCCCATTTTCAGAGCCCCAGCCCCTTTTTCCTGACAGAGCCCGGCTTTTGTTTCCTAACCTGGCCATCGCATCACATCAAACAACAATTCCTTTAACTTTATACAAATTCCTCTATCAGGTTACTTTTTGTTTCTATCAGTTGCATATTTCTGAAAAAATATCTTTGACGAAACTTGCAATATGGCTGTAACCTTCGTTTGAACATTTGAATTTTGCTATCCATTGTTCTGTCACGGAAGCATAGTTATACAGTCTGCTCAACAATACGCTGAGTACATGAATACTCCCGGAGTTTATGGGACCGGGAATGTTATACAAGTGGAGGGCGCAATTATGCGGCATATGCAATGATGCAAGTCGGCTAATAAAAGCTTATTAACATTCACGATATAAACAAATGTTAATTAGTAAAATCAGATGTTTATGCAGTCTTAATGGCACAGGAGAGTAAAGCATCTAGTCCTGACTTGGAAACAAATATCCAGTTTGAGGAAAGCTCTGTGGAGACCAATTTTAAAGCAAAAAGCACAAGTTCTCAGAGAGGCAGGACTCCTGTCATTCACAGTGACACTAGTCAAACAAAAACTTCTGTGAGCTTATGTGTATAGAAGGGGTGGAACATTTAAACACGAAACTTTCTTTAGTTCAGGGTGTCCACACACTTTTGGCTTTTGAATGCAACTGTCAAGTCTGAATATAAAGGATTCATCTGAGTGTTTGGGATGTGAGACGTTTTGAAGCCGAACATTTAGACCGACTCACAAGGTCCAGAAACTTGCACCAACCTAAGAGCTTTAAATCTGAGAAATCGTTTTATTTCGTTCGAAGATGCTGTAAAGAATGTGACCCTGATCTGACGGTGCATTCAATCTCATGTTTTTTTACAGAAAGCGAGCTGAGAGCATGACGTTTGATGTGGGAGAATGTATTTTTACTCGGACTCTTTGTGAAGCAAGACGGTTTCGAGCCCAACGCGGCGGGGCAGAGGTTAAACAGCGAATGGTGAGGAATGAAAAGATTTAGCTTTGTACGTTGAAAGTCGAACTCACACTCCGTGAAGGACCTCTGTGTGTATTAGGACAAATTATGAATGAATTATGCTGCTGAACCTGCTGTACCTCGGCGAGCCAGCGGACGGATTGACCGAATGGCGGTGGTATGACGAGTGGAGCGTTCGCACGGCACGCGGAGCATGGCTCCTTTTCCTCCACAACAGAGTGGAAGATGAATGGCACAGCCTGGCGTTTCATTCGGCACCGAAATGAAGCTTGACCTTGTTTTATTGGGGTTCAGCCTTGTGATAAATTCAACACATCAGTCTTCTAAGCGACACCATTAAACACGGCTGAGGAGAAAGCACAACCCCGCAGTTCTTATAGGACTCGCTTACATAAGCTCTGCTTTGAAATCTTGCTTACATCCAGTGTTTCAGAAGAACAACAGGAATTAAACTGTTCTTACTCAGTGATGAAGAAAAGAAAAATAATAATAAAGACATTTTAAATAAGTGAAAATCCTTTATTATGGACATATTGAACCAGTGGAATACCCGTGCTGCGCTATGGTGGAAAGTTAAAAAAAACGTGAAAGTTGAAAGGCAGTTGTTTTTAAATAAGTGGTGGTTTTTGAGTTTATATATTTCGAATGAATATATTATTAGAGAGTGAGGTTTGGGGCGAGAAAAAATCTGAAATGAATATGAGGAATGAATATAGTGTGAGTTGTGACTGCGGTGTCCACACGGTTGCTTTCTTATGTGAATTTATCAGTAGGTTTTCCAAGGACATGGTAAGGAATGATGGAGCCAAGTTTCAGCTTTGTAGGTACTCGCCAAGACCCCAGTCCATCCGAGGTGTTGCGTTTGATGCCGATAGCGAATGAACAATTGAATGTAGGAAAGCAAGAACCCATTGGAAGAACATGGTAGGTAATCAAGTTTCTGCCTTGTAGGTACTTGTGAACACCCAAATGTGACACTTGAAGGGTCCTGCGTTCAATGGTGATATTGAATGAACCATTGCATATATGTC
This sequence comes from Xyliphius kryptos, assembly GCA_025769995.1. NCBI lineage: Eukaryota > Metazoa > Chordata > Actinopteri > Siluriformes > Aspredinidae > Xyliphius > Xyliphius kryptos. Next base: position 6,728 of record JAOUQT010042774.1, read on the forward strand.
ACACACCAGTTTTAGTTAATTAACCTTGTTTCATTTCTCCATACGCTAATTAACTGTTTTTTGTCTGTGAATGGTTTGTTTTGTGCATGTGACTGGGTTTTCGTGTTTTTAGTTTGGTGTCTTCCTGTCTGCAGTCCATGTCTTTGTTTTTTTGTCACCTTTACCTTGGTTTATTGTGTATGTCTTGAGTTTCTACTTGGTGGTTCCTGGCTCCCTCTCGCGCTGTGTGTGCTTCGGCTCGGCGCAGGTCTGCGCAGCCATTTCGGAGGTGATAGCGGGAGCGTGACAATATAGGAAGGTGAGAGGTACTTTTTTCAGGAAATCAAGATGGCAAATTTCAGCCTTGTAGGTACTTCAGGAAGTGGAAGAATTAGTGATGAGTCAGTAAGTCAGTGATGGTTTTGACATTTATAGGTATAAATTTATCAGCTGATGTAGTTTTAGGATCATTCCTGATTGAGTTCCTTTGATTTATTTATTATCTGTATTATTCCATTAATATGAATAGCAGCATGTTACTGTTGTAGCTGCTTGAGGTGGAGTTTGTTCAGCTGCTTATCACCCAGGTTGATTTAGGTCATCAAACTGTCTTTACATACAATAGGACAAGTGGGGGAGACAGGACAGCAAGACAGGAATGAGCAAAGCTGGTATTGCGTTCGATAGCGAACGAACAATTGAGTGTAGGGAAAGTGAGAATCCATTGGAAGTACATGGTAGGTAATCACAGTGCGACCAGTCCCCAGGAGTCCCTTCTCCCAACCTCTATCTGTTCCACTCGTCAGTGGGCGGAGGGGCACGTCACCACCCAGTCGTTATGCAAAAACCAAACATCATATAATCCTCATTATAATGTTTGTTCAATCAGTATCAGTGTTATTTTAATCCTTTTTCATCTCACTATTCATCTTTTTAGTGTGATCAATGTGCAGAATTTAATTAAATAGGATTCTGCTCACCTTATTGTATTGGGATCCCGATGGATGGATTGATGCTTCTGGATTTTCTCCAAGAGATCTTCTTATCTCATTTCCCCCTTATCACGTCGGGGTCACCAATCATTGTTTGACAAAACTGTGCGCATGCTGGTTTGAAAGAAGAGAGATTAAGTAAGTGAATGAACAAAGATTATATTTATTGAACAGATCTGGAAAGAGCAGTACATAGCCCGAGTACACCTTGATCCGATACCTCCTGCTCTTCAAAAACCTCATCTCTCTGACTCCCCTTAATATACTGTGTGTTCGGTGACCAGGGCCCTAAGTTACTTCTTCTTTCCAACAAATATGGGATTGCTTTCTTTAGTTCATGCGCGAGACTGCCGTCTAAACTTTGACTTGCCAGACGTTTTCCTCTGTTAATTCCTCTTTCTACTCATGGCCTCGCTCTGCATCTGTTTCTTACATCCGGTCTGTTTACCTTGTCCAGTAATTATGCAATCATGCAGTCTTATAATTTGAGGATTAAATACTTTCACAATTGTTTGTGACTGGCTAAATGTATTAAAAAGAAAATACACAACAGCACACAAGCACAAACATTGACATAAACTAGCCACAGGGACAGGTATGGGTACAGGGTTAATTTAGCTTCAAGCGAGCGACCATTCGATTTTAGCAGCCATACTATGGCACTCACACTGACCGGTCTTGCTGACCTGAGGAGTCAAGAAGTGGAGGCGTTTTGATTCGAGGAGGAAAGAAGGAAAGACGAGGTCACTTTGCCTGACAGCAAACAGTCTGTATTCAATAACACAGTGGTTTCCTAGGAGACTAAACAATCCAGCAATATTCTTTGGAATACAGGGTAGGTAGCCTGGAATCCATAGCAACAGTTCTTTTGGGGAAATTTTTGCTATCAACAACTTGCTACCGAAGGCCAGAGCCAATAACATGGCGGGCCAAAAAGCCAAAAATTACTTAGTTTATTTAAGCGAGAGACCACATCCAATTAAGCCCCAGTCCTCTCGCTTAAATAATGGTCTCCAAGTTTTCAAAACTTATTTGCAAAGCCGAGAGCTTCTCCAAGATGGCTTACATGTTGTGATTAATAGTCACAGTTTGAGGTGTCAACGACTCTGCCCACATCTGCCTTAATCATACTGGAGAGCTTTTGGGGACGTTGGACTACTAAACCAACTTTTAATTTTCAGCATCACAGTGTAGGACAACCATGTACAGATTGTGTAGAATCAGTCCATATTTATACATATGTGTCTATATTTAACAATAGTAAAATGTATATAAACTATGAGTTTAGTGAGTCCATCCTCCAGGACTGCAACGTTGTCAGTCCAACAGAACTCCAGGTAAATAATCGTCCATCCCATAATCATTATTATCATCAATATAATTATCACCATGATCATCCGCAGTTCTCCGGCAGTGCCATAGACAAGGAGATGGGGACACCTCAAGATAACACCTCAGAAAAAAATGGACAAGAAACGCAGTTAGAGCTAATAAAGCACCGTAATTATTTTTAAAATGTAGTATGATTGCCACACAGTGCAGAATGTGACTCCGGGATAACTGACTACAGCAGCAGAACTAAAAGGAGCAGATACTGCAGACTTTACTCAGTTGAGTGGGCTGCCTGGAATAGCATCATTTCAGCGCCACGCCCCTCACTAATGATGAGCAGAGTGAAAAGTTGAAATGCCACCATCATCAACCCAGATCATCAACCCAACACAGCCAAACCTGAGGTCTACACCTTTATCTACAGGGTATTAATTAAATGCAAATGTAAACAGATGTGTTTTATATATAATTTTAAAGATTGATAGTGATTCAGAATCACGAACAGTAACTGGAAGGCTATTCCAAAGTTGAGGAACCTTGTAGGAGAACGCTCTTCCACCAGCAGTAACTTTATTAATTTTAGGAACTAAAAGTAAACCATGCTCAAACTTTCTGCTTCTTGTTAAAACTCTAGCCGCAGCATTTTAAACAAGTTTATGTAATGATTTTTTAGGACATCTTGTCAAAGTTCTTTGACATCCACAGTTTAATTTCTTTAATGCAGTTTTTTAGCTTACTGATTGACTGCACATCAGCATGTTTAGCCAAAATGTACAACTGTGTATCATCTGCATAAGAGTGGAAGCTAATTCCATGGTTACAAATAATTGATCCCAGTGGGAGCATATAAAGGGAAAATAGGAGTGGCCTTAGAATGGACACTCATGGAGCCCCATAGTTTACTTTTGCGAGGTCGGAACATTGATTGGTAACACAAGTAAACTGATATCGTTCTGTCAGATAGGATTTAAACTACTGGAGTTCTGATCCTGTAACGCTCACAATGTTTTTTAGGCCTAGTCCACATGTAGACGGGTATTCATTAAAACAGAAATCTCCCCCTCATCGTTTTCAAAAACACTATCATATCCAAATTAACGTTTTAAAAAAGTTTTATCCACATGAACCTGCACAAATATGCTATTGAGTGTTGTCGTAAACACTCCAAGCGCATAGATGTCAGTGTAACATAAAGCTAAAATCTAGGTTCGAAACACGGCGCCAGAAGATATAACACCCAACCTCCAAATTTTTCTTCTGTGACCCTTAATGCACTATAACAATTGATATAACAAAACTCCCTGTTATGATGTTATTTTTAGGAAGAAACCTTGGGAGGACCAAGGCTCAATTTGGGACTCATCTTCCTTGAGCAGCTGGGCAGCATTAGAGTAGGATAGCCATGTGTGTCCATATAGTCCATATGTATACATATTAAACAATAGTAAAAATCATATAAACTATATGAGTCCATTTTCCAGGACTGCAACGCTGTCAGTTCAACAGAAGTCCATGTTCCTTTGCATAATCGTGGTATCCGCATCTAAATAAATAAAGATATAAACTTAGCTTCGAGTGGAGATGTACAGCGAATTCCTTCTGATGTAGCCGATGATGAGATGAATCAGTAAAACTGAAGGAGCAGCTGTGAGCAACTGTGGAGATTCACTAAAGGGGATTCAGCTTGTGAGTTTAGCTGATTTACTAAAATAGGTATAAAAACGACTGCTAAATATAACTGTACATTAATCAATAAGTTACCAGATTAAGTATTAAGAAATTAACTAAATGTATCTATGGTATAATAGATTAAGCAATAAAGGATAAACAATTAGAAATTATTAAAAGAATCAAAGTAATTAACCTAAATGTAGATAAGTATATTTTGTGAGTAGTAAATAAGAGTCCTGAATCAGGTCACTGTAAAAAACACTATTTACTATTTAATATACTGTTACTAATTACTTACTATAATATATTATTATTTAATTACCTACTTACTTACATATGCTGCATATGTTATA
>JAOUQT010042801.1:0-11053 GCA_025769995.1 Xyliphius kryptos
TACAACCCACACAAGTTGCTCAGGTAGTGCAGCTTATTCAGGATGGCACATCAATGCCAGCAAGAAGGTTTGCTGTGCTTGTCAGCACAGTGTCCAGAGCATGGAGCAGATAACAGTTGACATGAAGGGGGCAGAGGAAAGAACATCTGTCAGGAGCATGCCCAGGTCATACAGGCACGTGGAGGACACACAAACTACTGAGCCTAATTTTAACTTGTCTTGAGGAATTTCCACTGAAGTTGGATCAAACCCAGACCTCCATGGGATAATTTTGATTTACATTTTGAACATTTTGTTATTTTGTTCTCAAAGCATTTTACTATACTACATAAAGATTCATCTGAAATATTTTCTTCATGGAGATCTAGGATGTGTATATTAGTGTTCCCTTTATTTTTTTGAGCAGTGCATATTTGATCCTCATTAATCACATGCAATCTGAAATGAAAATATTAGATTGTTCAGAAATCCGAATTTTAGGTTTTCTTTAGAATTGAAAAAAAAATAATAATAATAATAATATTAATAATAATAATTTCACTGTATGGACCGCTAAAGATAGACTGGGCTTACATGAACAACATAAAAGTTCTGCACTGTGGAAATGTTTTCTAGAATAATGTGACAAAAAATTGTACTTAAACAGATGTAAATCCAGAGCTTAAAAAGTTGAGCTTGATCTTTATGTAATGTCAGACTGCCATGTCAAAGTTAAGTTTAAGACACGGGGTGGGGGGGGGAGGGGGGGGTTGTAAAGGGCCCGTGGTTGTTCCTTGGGTTTATGACAGTCATGCTGCTGAATTTGGAATCAATTAATTAATTTTAAATGAATTGACACTAACAAAATGACTGCATAGTACTATATTTACTACATTCCTTTAATTAATTTGTAGAAATACTGCAGGAAGAAATTTTGCTAACTGAACCATGTGATTTCTGAAGGGTTCTGTCCATGAGTCAATTTGTAACAGATTGGGATTTCTTAACATTTGCAGCCATATAAAATGATGTACCACAAACAAAACCAGCGCTACACATCTTTGTCTTCTAATTTAAGACAAATGAAAGACAATCAAGCATTCATGCTCACGTTAGACACAGGTTATACAGCAGGTGTGATAAGATTTTTAAATTACCTGTGTCATGTCATAAAACATTTATAATATAATCTAAAAATCTATACAGATAAAGAATTCCACAGCAGTGTTGTTAACAGTATAGATAATAAAGTAGTTTGTCAGTTTCTTTCTTTAAATCTTCAAAGCCATTTACTGTTCATTTTAACTATCTAATGAGGGCTTATAATGCAGGTTATTAAGCTTCATGTATTTAAAGTACATAACTACAGCTCGTCAGCATTAACCTTTTCTGTACACTATAGGACACAAAGATTCAAAGGCCCTATTCTCATGATCTTGCTCCTGCAATCACAAGATGTTCTTGGTATTGTGCTTGTCATAGTTTTTTTTTTTTTATTCTGAGACCCTGACACAGCCACGTGTAGCATGCAGGTGAAGTTAAGGTTTCACCTCTGGCCATCAACTCTTATTCTTGATATGACAGATCGACCTTCATCTAATTTGATCCAAGTCATTAGAACTTGGAAGATTTATGGCTGTAAGTTGAATGTATTTTATTTCTCAGTGCGGGTTGTGTTTTTTAGAGATTTGCCAGATCCCATTGCTTCAGATTATACTTCAAAAGTGATCACCATGATCTTCCTCATCTTTACACTTGGACTAGAAATCATTGTGAAAATTTCACTTAATTTTACATTTATGATCATGTACGTGTGACCTTAAGTCAGGCCATTAAGTGTGTTTTGGGAAAAATGTCCGTCCTACAACACAGTGGTGTTGTTATGCAACTGAATGTTAATTCACTACGCCACCCACCTTACAGTAATTAAACCAAACTCTAAAACACCACATTCTTATTTCAGCTCAAACACTAAAATGTTTTTTACCTAGAACAATATATGCACAGTCATTTTAGGAAGTAATATTACTGCAAAATCGCTTTAAAATTAAGTTTATTTAAATGACATTGTAGTTTGATTCATGTTTCTGTGTGTGTGTTATTTGCTTAAAATTTTTAATGTTACATTGTATTTTGCACTGTATTGAGTTTATTGTAGGATTTTGTGTCAGTCACTTAAGCTCTGTTTTTTAAAACATTCTGTTAGATTGTATGTTTTAACAAGACGTTGTCTTGAAATATTCATGTGGAATGTTTTCTTTGTCTTTGGTCTATGATGTTGAGTACTGTAGCTGATGCATAATAATCTCACCGCATGCTTCATAACTGTGGTACTTTCATGAAGCGATGTGCAGGAATTCACATTCTATTTATTGTTGTTATTTTATTATTACTACTAATGCAATAAATTTGTGTGCAATGTATAAACAATAATATATAAAAAAAACAACATTGTACATTAAACTTAGCCTTGTTTAATTTTTAGCATTCATTCACTTTTCAGTACATTTTTGTCCATTGTTTTTTGTTTTTGCATATTAAGTTCTTTATCTGAAGCATATAGACAGCTACATATAACCCGGATTTCTTTATCTTTGTCACATGGATATCTTGTACTAGAGCAGCAAAAAACCAAGGGCCCTTTTCTGTTTGTGCTTCTGTAAATTAACTATTTAAAGTACTTATTTAACATTGCATAATTCGCTGCTTGCAAGTCTATATTAGTTTTAAATTTCTGAGGTTATACTACCTTTGAAATGTTTTGTAAATGAATAACAATAAAGTTTCTTTTGTCCCTTGATGGCGTATGTATTATTCGTTATCTCTACATTATCTCATTGTATTTTAAAGTACAAGAGGGCGTGCATTATTGTGAACAAATCACAGGAATAAAGCGGAGTACAGTTACACAATTATTCACAACCTCCCTTATTTCTTTTTTAAAACTGTTGCAAACACTTTTATAAAACAAAAAAAGTTTTAATTCATGAAGACATTTATTGAATGCACAATCGCTAATAAACTGGTCTTCTGCAACGTAATCCAGTCCATTTTTAAAATGAATGCTGATTGCTAAGTAACAGATTTCCAGTTTCTCTAATAAATTACATAATGCACTTTATAAAAAATAAAAAGGGGAAACAATGTATATCCTGCATTGATACAAATGTAAAGTAGTCAGAGGTGTGTTATGTTGCACATTCAGTCATGTTGTAAACAGCAGCGACTGACATTAAAGGGAGGTGTTAAACTGTATTCCAACCCTCATTGTAAAAGGCCCGAATAAACAGGTCACCAGCACGTCACAGAGCAGACAGACAAATATACACGTATGGGTCGTTTGATCTCTTCTTTTAGACAATGACTTTGGGAGCAAATAAGAGTTCCCTTATAACACCAGTGTGAACATAAAACATAAAAATAAAAATGCCTCAAAGAAAGGAATTTTTTATAAGAATGGAAGTGGAATTGAAAGACGTCTTCTGCCTTTCCCACGGCGTTTTTCACTGCCGGGTTGCTTTCTAAAAAAGTAAAAAAAAAACGGGCCAGAGCCACATATACCCATAGTTTGCCTGCTAAGCCAGCAGGTGTTATCAGCCGCACGCGTTCTCGGTACGAGCACCAAATATGACAAAATGACAACAAATGAGGACCGGACACCAGCTTTTCCAAACACCGGAATGGGCTTCAGTTACACAATGAATTAAAAGTTACATTACATAAATGTTGTTAAGTCAAAGATATTGAGGCGTACTTTGAAAATGTAAAACTAAATGTTATGGATGTGTCACTAAATAAATCATAAAGCAGCTTACAAAACCTGATCTAGTGCTATGTGAGTCAAAAAACTGTAGATTTTACTGTAAGAACCTCCTAAAAATAGGAAGCTGAAACCAGACCTCTACTTTAATGCACAAATATAAACAGCAGGGTAGTAGTTTTGCTAAAGTCAATGTTTTAATGGGAAGATTAGATTACAGTACAACAGGACATGATTCATACAAAAAATAAGATCAAAGCTATGACCTGAGTTTTAATATTATTAGATATAGGATTAAGACACCGTTTTTAAATAATTAAATGCATGTATTTCGTTTAGAAACACGGTGGCATAGTGATTAGCACGTTCACCTCTCAGCACTCAGGATCCCCGATTCGAATCCCAATCTGGGTGGAGTTTTCATGTTCTCCCCATGTCTGCATGGGTTTCCTTCAGGTTTTCTGGTTTCCTCCCACAGTCCAAAAACATGGATTCCAGGTAAATTGAATACTCTAAATTGACCTGTATAGTGTGTAGGGATGTGTGAGTGTTGGCCCTGTCTTGGGTGTATCTGCCCAGCGCCCGAGATGTTCTCTCCTGGATGGGCATGGGGAACCCCACCGTGACCCCAGTAGAGTAATATGGATGGATTGTTTAGACCCAGTCAAATGAATCTTAAAGTTATTTCTCATAAAAAAATCCATAGTAGTGAAATACTACTTTATTTGTGATATATTCTACTGTGCATTTCAAATCTATCTAAAAGTATCAGCACACACACAATTCTGTTTTTAGTGCCACTAAACCTTTTACAAGCTTTAATTAATAATAATATATGTAACATTAAATGTATGTGCTTTCAGCTGAGAGTATAGGAAAAGTGTTTTACGGTACTGGATTGTGTTTCTGCTCTGGCCCAGGCTCATATCACCAGAGAAAAGCACATCGCCCAGAGCAGAGTCAATCCCAGTGTACAAACGGGTTTCCAAATTAGCACCACAGCTCCAGGGATTGCTGAGGTCACCTTTAGTCTGCCTTTGTTCCTTCGCAAAACGAGTTTACTCTTGGCTGAAAATAAGATAAAGCATCCCCTGATTGCTCTTCCAGAGTTCCCAAAAGCATTTAGCTATCTGAATTCATTCAGGCAGAAATATAAATAAATTACTTAAGAAAGAAAAAAAAACTAAAAGAGAAATAGCATTATAAAGATGAACACAAAAATAAACCTATATGTATCATATTTTAATTAATATTTAAATCACATACACCTGAGGGTCAACCTTTGCCAGTAGGCTTGGTACAATTTTTGTGTGTTGTACCATAGTTTTCCATTAAATTAAACCATATGAAGTGTTTATCATAATTAGGGTTGTAGGGAGTTTTGAAGCCTAATCTTGCAAAAGTTTGAAAACACTCTGGCCAGACCACTAGGCCATTACAGTGTGGAAACAGAAAAACACATTCTTTCCTTGAGGTAATTAAGTATCCTTGTAGACTCCACAATGAAAGAACCCTGATCTCCCACCAGGGATTTGAACCCAGGAAATTGAAGCAATGAGACAAAAGAGTGCTAACAAGTGTGCTATTGTTTTGTTTTACTGCCCATTTTGTCAGCACATCCAACAGCACTTAGCTGAGGACATGAACGGTAAGAAGCAGTACATTTTACAGGCTAAACATAAAATAAAATGGTTTAATTATAATTGTATATAAAAACGCTAATGGAGACCGGTAAGGAAAACTATAGACTGCACAGTGTCAATTTGGCTTATGAAAGATTTAAAACGGTCTACGTCAATGCAACATGTTTTGAGTTACTTTTTTTTTAGGATTACTGCCTGAAGTTTCAATAAAGAAGAGTGTATATTTTTTTACTCTCAGTTCTTCAGTGTTAAAGGTTTTTATATCTGTGCTACAGAATGTTATTTAGACAAAAGGAGACAGTTGAATAGCCGTACCAATGCAGTAAATTGCCTTTTTTGTATGCTTTGGTACAAAGCGAAGCTTAAAAAAAAACAGGTTTTGAAATTTATGTTAAGATACACCAAGGATGTCAACTAATTAAGACCATATGGATTACAATTGAAAACTGTTAAATCTAAGAAATGTGGAAATCTATAAAGCCGGTAACACTATGTGCCCTTTCCTTCAATTTTGCTTCAATTTTCCTTCAACATCATTCCATACTTTCTATAATCCTTACAGTGTATAAGATTCCATAAGTCTGACATCTACTTTAAGAGCGCAGCGTGACTGTCCTCTCTAAACCCTTTTTGAAATAAAAAAACATTGATGAACATAAAGGGCATATTTTTTTTACACAGCATGTGTATTACATAGTTCCACATAACTAAATATGTTAGATATAACATTTTATTCAATTTTACCATTTAACAATGACAAGTGTGGTTAAGAACAGCTTTTTAGCATTTTTAAATACTTGTATTTAAATGTATTGAGATTCACCTGCATTTAAGAAAACAAGTGGTCCATGTGCTGCATGAATCATGCACTACTGTTGTAAATGCTCTGTTTTAATAATAAAAGCACCGGATATTCAAAAACTAAAGGACATTATGGTGTTCATGATAAGCTAGTATAATTTTAGTATGCTTGCATACTGTCTTCCATGAATTGTATCTAATTCCTTTCCATATTTGTAATTTTAAAAACAATTTGTGCATAGAATTCATTTAAAAAGTATAAATTGCAGTCTATACAAATTGTTTTGCAGTTAAAATATGCATTTCAAGTTTTGAAACAACTGAATATATAAACTTTAAGGAACCCTTCAGTGTCATAAAACATAAAGTGGAACATACCAAATACACAAGAATTTGTATTTGAAGTAACATGGGTGACATGTAACGTGAGTGTGTGCCCAGCACTAGCCTGGCACCCTGTCCTGGATGTATTTTCCCAGAGCCCAAAATTGATTAAAACCAATTTGCATCTTCTTGAATTTGTTATTACAAACCAAAGCATTCTCTCATTTTTTTTAATTTAACTTTTTTTTTTTTTATTAAAATACCTAATATTTTGTTCAAGCAATCCATATTTGTTCTTATGAATGTTAAAAAAATCTATTTGTGTATTTAATAATTTTTTTACTGAGGTTATTATAGATCATCTCCACAGATATACTAAGCTATGTGATACAGAAATTAAGGAACGGAACATCAAAATAAAAAACTCATAATTTAAGTGAATAGGCCAAAGAGATGATGCCTAAACATCCCCTCTATTCATTTCCACATTCGGGTATGTAAAAAATGGGAACTTGGACGCAAGTCATAAAGTTGTAGGCGAAATATGTATATTCAAACATAAAGAAACGTAAATAATGAAGTGCATGCTTTGAAATCTTTAGATACAGCAATACAAATGTACCTAGCACACTAGATTGCATGCAAATGATAAACTCTTCATTACAACTAAAAGGGCTATGAGATTTCACATGCCCCTTAAACACATTAAGCTAGATAAGTCAAGAATAAAGACTTGACAAAACAAATTGAAAAAAAATTGAAATGCAGGACATTTTTGAAATCCCATTGGCAGAAAATGGGTTTCATAATGATCTAAACATTGCTTGATTGAGAAATGTTGCTGAGGTTTACTGTGAAACTCCACTCGGGAGAAAATGATAGCCTGTACAAAAATCAGATAATAAATACAAAGTTGTCTGACTAGTGTTCAAAAAATCCTTTCAGACATCAAGACACAAAGTGAACTACCCTCTTGAATGTTAATGCCCTTAGAAACAGCTTGTCTGTAATACAGTTTAATAATAGAGGAAAATTAAGGACAGAAGGAAAAAACATGTAGGCCTTGAAATTTATTTATGCATGGTATCACTGTATGAGTTTAAAACTCTATACTGCAGCCCAATTTTAGTGGAAATTAAAAGCCCACACTGGGCGTTTTTTATTATGTTGATAAATCCACATCGAAAAGTTCCTTAAAAGTTATTTTATGTACTTTATATAATGATGCTATCCATGTTACCACTCCAAATTTACTTGAGGGTGAGAGCATTTGCCCAATTAAAATTTTCTAACCTAGCAGAAACATTGCTAGTACTTCACATAATTTAGGCTGACAAAAATGAACCTACTACCTAAGCTATATTATTTTTAATTTCATAATTTGCTTAATAAGTGTTATAAAGCCAAAAGGTTCCACTTTTAGAAAATGTTTTGTGTATTATGTGTGATTGATTTATTTGCCACAAAGTGGAAATGGGAATATTGGCTGGGTTAAACTTTCTATAAAATTTTACAATTATTTATATCGATTCAAAACATGCTTATAAAAGCATACATGCATTAACTATAAATAAATTTGAATGAATCCCATGAGAACATCATAAAATGCTGTAATATTTAAATGCACTATGACTGAATTTCTACAAGCACAACCATATGAGAAATATCTACAACCTCCTTTAAATAGATTCTTTAAAAAAAAATAATAAAAACAGCAGCAGTACCAGAAGAAAGGAATTCCAGCCAGAGTTATTCTCAGCAAAGCAAAGTCTGGTCTGTCGGTACCTGATTATTAAACCTGCAGTTTCTCTTTGACAGCATAGAGGAGACCAGAGTTTGACAAGCTGCCAAAAGGTAAATTTAATTACAGACATCCAGCTTCGCAGACATGTTTGTGCCACCTGCACGCCACAATACCTAAATGCCTGTAATATTACTTCAGTCTATAAACAAGCTAGATAGACACAATCATTGCTGAGCTGCCAGTCACCCAACTGCCACCTTGCTTCCACATCCACAACTGAAAATTAACTGAAGAGACCAGAAAACCTTCAGGTGACGGCCCCAGGTTATGACTACTTCACAATAGAAAAGTTTGGTTGCTTTTTAATCCATGTAACATTTAATGGAAACTGAATAGCCATTAGGCTGTTTCCACATACAAGGCAGGTACTAAGTCTAAGTGAGCCCAGAAGGTTTCCATGTGTAAAAACAAGATAAGACTAAGATTTGCAGACTTGGTGGTAGCTATTCCGAGCTGTTAAAGTCAGTTCGGTTGTGTTACGTCTCACAAATTCGCATGACAAATTCATTAGGCGAACAAATATTTAACCATGACCTTCTCATCAGGATTAGATTGCTTTCGCATTACATTTCAGGGCTCCCCAGAGAAATTTAATAATCCCGAGCCCTATGCACTTGATAGCTTAATTTGAAGAAAATTAATTTAAATTAATTGTGTAATGACTTGCCAGAAATTTCATGTGATGACTTGTGTGGGATGGCCTGTTTCTACAGACAAAATAAATCTCTTTCTGTTCACTTGTCTATACTATATTCATGGAATTCCTTTATTAATTTGCTGTGGAAACATTAAGGTCAAAGATCTAAAAAAAAATCGAAAATTGGCCTGGATTACTTTTTAAATTGAAGAGGTTGGAGATAAAAGTGCAGGGGAAAAAGTGTGTACACCTCAGCATGTTCAGGCCCTGGAAGAACGATAATTGTGATGAATCAGCTGAGACAAAAGGTCTTTCCAATAAGGAAACTTTAGAGGGGAGATGGAGATTGATTAGCTCTGTCACTGCACTGCTAAGCTATGTTAAATAAAATTTGGTGCTAAAGCAAATTTCCACTCTGCATTTTGGCACTAAATAAGTTTATTATACATACAAGTAATGGAAAATCAAGGTCTATGTGCACTTTGAAACAAAAAAAAATTAAGCAAATTGGACAAAGAACTAACAGATTGTAAGCTTCTGCAAAATAGAGAACATTAACAACTATCATTAGCATTGTTATAAGTTGCCATAAGCTGTTCCCTGTGCCACGCAGAGAGAAAAGGGGTATATGATTGCATTGCATTTGACTGTTAAAGTTTGGGTACCCATGGGTACTAAGGAGCCAATCCCAGCATTGTAAAATAGTACGAAAAAAGTATAACAAACATGATATAACGGATATAATTTTTCTTTAATTTTCTTACATACACTAGCGGTTGGGAACATGACTGGCATATATTATATTCCCAGTCAGCTACTCATTACACAATGAATTTAACTAAAACTGGTAAGTAATAATAAAAATAAACATTTATAAAAGATTACAGACTTATTAGGACACTATTGTTTGTTATTTTCCTATTAAACAAAGCTTTGCTTAACTTGAACTGGCATATCCAAACCACAGAAGGATCGCACCTTTAAAGATCTTGCCTTAAATTCATAGTACCAAGGTACTTTTTTTATCCACCAAACATTTTTTTCAGGTTCAGTGTTAGAAACTACAAGCACCATGGACAGCACTAAAAATAATAGTTCACAGGGTTATAGATGTTGCCATACCCACCGACTGGATGATTAATTGCATTACGCCATTCACCTAAGCAGCTCTACCCTCCAGCACAAAGTGAAATCTCTAGTCTTACCTGCTCTCCAAATGTACCAATTATGTGTTTACCCCTACACTTTTAATACCCTTAATATATCTCAGCTGTCATGCATGAAGTGATCATTTATCTAAATATGAAAGATCTAGGGTAAAAAAAAAAAAAAAAGCAGCTGCTCTAAGAAACGTTAGCATTTCTTAATAGTATGTTTTAAGTTCGCATAATTACAGAAAATATTTTATGATTCCTTTTTTTTTTACAAATTATATTCCATAAAACGAATTGTGAATAAAAACTGAATGCAAATAATATGGAGATGGCAAATTTTTATTTGTAATAGAACAAACAAATCTAAAGTTTAATATGAATAAATGTAACCTTTTAAAGGTAAAATGTTCAAAATTTCAGTGTCAACAAATCCCAAAAGTATCGTTAACTAGCAAAAATTGGCTGGAAAAAGGAAATTGAGCATATATCGAACTGCTAGAAGACCAATGAACACTAATTAGGTCAACTGACAACCTGATTGGATATAAAGAGCTTCTCAGAGTGTCAGTGTCTCTCTGAAGTCAAGATGGTAAGAGGATCACCAATTCCACGATTTTTGCGCAGCAATACCAGAATGGTGTTGTCCAGCGTAAAATAGCAAAGACTTTTAAGTTCTCCTCATCAACCGTGCATAACATCATCAAAAGATTCAGAGAATCTGGAACAATCGCTGTACGTAAGGGTCAAAGCCGTAAAAAAAGCCATGGATGCTCGTGATCTCTGGGCCCTTAAACTTCACCGCCCCTCAAACATGAATGCCACTGTCAAGGAAATAACAGAATGGGCTCAGAAATACTTCCAGAATGCATTTTCAGTGAACACAATCCACCGTGCCATCCACCGTTGCCAGCTGAAACTCTACAGTGCAAAGAGGAAGCCATTTCTAAGCAA
>JAOUQT010042809.1:0-11052 GCA_025769995.1 Xyliphius kryptos
CTGAATATATCTTTTAAATAAATATTTTATTCATTTAGATCTAGGATGTGTCCTTTTAGTGTTCCCTTTATTTTTTTTGAGCAGTATATTTGTATACACAGTCTTATTGTATATAGTATTGTCAACAGCTCACTTCTCTTTTTCTGGTAGTTAAAATGCAACTGAAACTTGTGTGCATCAACACATTTTAATCATTACTCCTACTTGGACATGAAGGTCATTAGAGCTTTATAGGTTGCTTTTCCACCCCTCCATGATGACATCACAAAGCTGGTGGATATTAGGGACTTTGGGCTCCATTTGAGGATTGTGTTCAATAGTGCGCAAGTCTGGGGATATGCTTGACCAGTCCGGTACCTTTAGCCTTAGTTTCTTTAGCAATGTAGTGGTCGTCTTAGAACCATGTTTAGTTTTGTTATCATGTTGTAATACTGCCTTGCAGTTTAATTTACTGAGCTGATGGCTGATCCTTTTTTGATGACCCTTGTAAATTTAGGTTGCCAATAAATTTTAAACTGTTAAAACATATGGATTTAAATAAAGCAGTCAGGTCACCAGTGACTGTTTTTATTAGAGAAATTTTAATACAGGAATGAAGCAATAATCATCTGAAAAGTTACTTGCTGTATGACGTGTAATAAAACTTGATCAATATGATGACCAACTTTGTGTGGAAAAAGAAATGGAGATGGTGACCTCAAACAAAACAAGTCTGTGACTGGTCAGACACAAATCTTCTATCTCTTTATCTGATATTTTGCACAATACATAATGTCAAAACATGATTTAACGTATGTCCATGCTTATTTGTAATACTCAAAATAGAGAATGTCAGTTAAAAAGAATAAACAAAGAATAAACCAAAAGCTTAACAGAACAGCAAACATGAATGTTAAAATCATGACAAAAGCACTAGGGAAAAAAAACCTGATAAATTATCTTAAAATTGCTGGAGAAAGGCCAGCTTCATTTTACACAGCTGAATTTCAAAATATTAATATATCCCACAGTTGCCAAACATATTACATGGTTTTCATTGTTTTCATAAACATTTTAGTCCGAGATAGAAAATCCAAACCATGGACGAGATTGAAGCTATGATATTCAAAAATCATGTTTAGCCACAACCTGTTATTGACTATTACATTTTTAAAAAATATATATTTATTTATGTTTTTTTATCAGCTCTAAGACTGATTGTGAGACATGGCTAGGTAAAGAAATATTTAAAGTTGAACAAACCATTGTTGGTTCATGAAATTGACCCCAGTGCTTCAAGATGTTGGTGTAGCTCCAAAGTGAAAAAAAATTAGCCACTGCAATGCTAACAAATACACACAGGCTGTGACAAGAGCCTAGGTGAGTAAAGCATGTGACAGTGACCGAGTCGATCAGAAACTGGCTTGTGAATGGGAGGCAGGGCCGACGAAACAAGTCAGTTAACTGACATACCTACACTTTTTTTATGTCAAGTGTAATAAAAATCAGAACAAACTATAATTGCCAGGTGCAATCACACAAAAGCACCCATTGTGACATTCAGATTAGTACTCACAGCCAATAAGACCTCTATAATCAAATTCATTTAAAACCAAGCTCATTAAAAGTTATTTTATTAATTAGATTACTTTTTTGACATTCTAAGCAATAGTGGGTCACTAACTATAAATATATAAATCATTTTCATTTTAAAAACCTGAAACAATTTTGGTTTTGAGGAATACTTTGCCATTCAATTATGCTTTTTCAAAAACTTGTATAATAGCAATTTAAAGATAACAGAAGACCTGTTTGATATTAGATTTTAGATGTCAATGTAATTTCTTGGTATATTTATATTCCACCTGTAATCTGGAAAACTTTGAATACAGATATCCACTTTCAAATCTAAAATATATTTAAAAATTACACAATTGTGATTTTAGTGTTTTAGTGTTTAGGTTTTAGTTCCTTATTTTGTTGTACTAAAACAAAGGAATCTTTCATTCCACATCTGTGATCTGGTATTGAGCCAGTTACTTAAAAATCAGTCAGTTGACCCATAACACACTTTATCTAGCAAGCCTATGTTGTCTAAACACACTGAAAAAACAAACCAATAGAAGTGGATGGTTTAAAGAACTGTGTAGGAAGTTAAGTCTGTACAAGGGCTGGGCTATATCCCTGACCACAATAGCACTAATGTTTGTCTTTTGAAGAAAATGAGTTGATGATTCATTTATAATGCTGATTATGGAATTATGTAGAAAGGTGAGTGTGCTGAAGGAGAACTTGTCACATGCTTAACTAAATAGTAACAAACCGGTAAACTTTTTCTATCCAAATGTGCACAGTATAATAGAAACTTGGTTTAGAAGTGTCTGAATATGTTTTACCAAAGTTTACAGACAATTTTACGGAATACAAAGATATCTAAAAAATAAATAAATAAATAAATAAACTTTATACTTTAAATAAATCATCACAAGTCCTTATAAAACATATTAAGGTTTTCAAAATATAAATGTATATATGAAGAGAGAGGAGAAGCGGTATAATTTAGGGTGCTAATTTATGGTGCAGATGCAATATTTAGGAAACGGCAGGCAACAAGCCGTAATGGAAGATGAGGTGAAGAAAGCGGAAAGTGGTACTGACAATGATATAGAAATAATGTCGAATGGGTAATCTTGCAAACTACCGTAACCTACATATTACCAATAAAGAATAAAATTCATACTTATACTGATATTTTCCCAAAGAAATTAACATGCAGATATGAGTGCAGAGTTCCAAAACTTTTGAAATATTTCTCTTTGTATATAAGAACTCAGTAATTATTTCCAGATCTCACTTCCCAATAGTGCTATGTCAGTTGCACACTGGCTTCAAGTTGTTTTCTGGCAAATATTTTGTTAAAATAACATAAAAGAAAAACAAATGTTGTAAACTGTTCTGATGATATTATTGCTTAAGTGCATATCAAAGCTTTGACATATATTGGCATTTTAATGAACCACCTTAACACTGGAACGACGGGCAACACAATTTCTCATTGTGTGTGTGCTTGAAGCTTTACCACCCAACCCCTGCAATATATACACTTTTTTAGGTAGATTTACATTTCTTGAGATATTTTTGTTAGTTAATACTTTTTACTTCGTTACTTTTTTACTACATTTATTCATAGGCTGATTTGTTTACTTTTATGTGTTTTCATGTCTTTTATGTCTTCATCTTTCAGGCGGCAGACCATCACCTACTGAGCTGGAGGTATTTTTTTAATCCACTCATGCAGCTGATGTTAATTGGAGGGAGGAGGAGCAGGAGGGGGAGGCGAGCAAGGGGGGGGGATGCAGAGTAAGATTGTGATTGGATGACAGGCAGAAAGAAAACTTAAGGAGGAAAGGTAAAAAGCAGATTGAAATCAGTGAGCTGTTATGTATTTTAGGTCCATTTCATATTTAATACTTTTTATTCGGCGCAATTATTTATCTGGTTTTCTGCTACCTTGCCAAGATGTGCTGCCATATTGTATATATAAACGTACAGCTGATTTAAATAAATCTAGCTAAAAAGTAGTTCTGAGTTTCTAAACATAATGTCACACCCCTGTTAATTAACTCCTTGTTTGTGCTTCATTTAAGTTAATTAACTTTTGGTGTTGATTGGTTTTGTTTCTTTAGCACGTGATCGGGTTTTTGTATTTAGTTTTGGTTTCCCCTGTTCTCGTTGCACGTCTTTGTTTTTTGTCACCCTGCTGTCTGCACCTCAGTTCTGTCTGGTTTATGATAATAAACGCTTTTTGTTCCTACCTGGTGATTTCTGGCTCCTTTCCGCGCTGGTTTGCGCTTCGGCTTGGCGCAGGTACGCGCAGCCGATTTCGGAGGTGAGAGCGGAGCGTGACACATAACTCTTGCTGAGTTTGAATTTTGAAGGAGGGACACTTTAAACACTTTATGCATTTAACATTAGCTGACTATTGATTTCATTTTTAATGGTGTCCTACTGGGAAGCATTATACTAAGAGACTGAACTGAACTGAACTGCCAGCATGCATCTGCACAGCTTACACAAACTATTCATCCAGTTCAGTATTGTATATAATTCATATTCTGTTTTTATTCAACCACGTTAATTGGTTCATTGTCTTGTACATCAGAATATTCAATTAATATGTCAGGGCTATCTGATAATTACATGGAATTAGATTGGATTTTTTTTTTTACAATATTAAACTAAAACTAAATGTTTTCATTTTAAAGTGCTTGTGCACTTTTGATTTGAAAAAAAAAAATACCCTGTTCAAAATATAATTAGAAGTGTTTTTCAAATAAATACTTTTACTTTATTACTTTTATTAAGCAATTATTTTCAATATTACTAGTATTTTACTTTTGTAAGGGATTTTAGTACTTTTGCAAACTCTGTTTGTGATAACCCATAACATGTTTATTTAGCAAATCTTAGTCTTATGAATTAAATTATTTCTATATATTGAACCTAAAGGTTGCCATGGCCATTATAACCTTCTTCCATTATCTGATAATCTTGTTATTTGGGTTGTAGTGTGTGTGAAAGACAAATTGAAGAAATTAGCAATTTGGTGCGCTCAACGCAGAAGTGTCATCAAAGTTAAAAATAAGTGGTTACTTTTTGTTTTTCTAAATGCAGCAAATATCTCTATACATTTGGGTTGTTCAATTCACACCACTCCATTTGCTGTTACACCTTTGTATACTGACTTATTGATCTTACTGATGGGAGTCTTGTTAGCTGCAAACCTGGTGATTGGAACTGCATGTTGCTGCCCAGTCATGAGTAAGTAGAGCAAACAGCAACAGACTGAGCATGCAGTGCTGGGTGAGCTCCAGTGTTTAGTGTGGTGTTGCGGAAACAACAAGATTTAAAATACAGACAGATTTAAAACTGGTAAAAACTAAAACACACCAGTTTCTGAGCACAAGCTGGGATGTACAGATATAGTCAAGTTTACTTTGCAGAGAGCTGAAGTTTGGGTGAAAAAATTACCTTAATCTTACATGGACAGTGTTGTGATTTACACACTTCTGCTTCCTCATGCAAAAGTTTCTGGGAACATAGATTTAAAAGCTGCCTTGTACTTTAAAAGCTGTCACTCAACTTAAGTAATGCTGCTGATGATGCATGACACAGATGTATGCACCACATCTAAAATCGGACATACATCTAACTGGACACCTCATGAAACATGTAGATCTGACATTAACCTTGCCTGTCGAGTCACATGTTCACCAATTCCAGGTTGACAGATTAATACATGAGAAGAAAATCCAAGGCTGTCATGGATCCCACATGTCAAAAAATGACTGTAGTGGATGGAAATGGATCCCAAATGGTATTGAATTGTTTACTTGATATTTAATGTGACTCATTGTATGTCTACAAATGGGGGCTTCTATTCTAATTAAATACACCTGTTTATGTCGTGCATTTACTCTAATCAGTTTAGAATCAACCAAATGGACAAGCACCACCACACACCTACAGAGGTCATATAGTAACATATAGAGCTCATAGTCACATACGTAACTATATTTGAATCTTATTGAACTCATCTTGTTCTTATAAATTTTGTTTTGTTTATTAACTAGCCTTTTTTTTTTACTTCGTTTGCATAGTAGTGTAATGAAATTATATTTTAAAATATGTTTTACCATTACTTGCTGAAGATGATGCTACAGATGACCATATAAACATACGTTAAACTAAAGATGAAAAAGAAAGCTACTGTCAATTTTGCCACAATTCTAATGTATATGATTATCATAAAAATAATTCTGAGAACTGACCTTTTGCTTCTTGGACACAGTACAAAATAGTTTGCCCAGTGTGCTGGTGTGTCTTGGATTAAATCCACATAAACACCTGAACCCTGTGCAATTTCATACAGCTGCAATTTTGGGAAAATCCAGGCTTGGTGGTAAGTTGCAGGATCACATACTTAAATAAGTTGGGTGTTTAAATTAAATTACTTTTGGTCTGTTGCAACGTTTCTGTGAAGGAAGTCTTTGTTACATTACAACATTTAAAATTAAGTCCTAACTATAAGCAGGAACTTGTGATTCTCTAAAAAAGTATGCTTCCAGGGAGGTTTAGGCAACATAGTAGGAACTAAATCCTTGCATTTAAAATCTACTTAAACCAATGACTCACCAGGCATGCATAGAGTAAATAAAGGGTATAAGAGGTGATTATTCTAATGCATAACAGGCAGGCAAAGAAAGAAACCCAAAAAGCTTTCAGACATCCAAAAGTACCTTTCATGGGTACTAACAAGGTTTCCCTTTTAAAGTAAATAAATCAAATGTTTCATTTGAAACATGCCTTTGTCCTAATTTGGAAAATGGGTAGTGTTTCAGGTGAAATCTAAAATAAAATAAAAAACCCTATTTAATAGTCTGTTTATAAACAGAATATCGTGGATGAAAAAATGTGTTACTCTTTCTTAATTTCAGATTTTTTTTTTTCAATTCTTTTCCCTTCTAATATGTTTGTGGGTGTAAGCATGTAAAATAATATATTTGCTAAATTTCATAAGAAATGTAGCTGATACTACTAGCAAGTCTAGACACATCTGCTGTGTGCTGGGAACTAACATGGGATTTTCCACTTAGGAAACAGTACATTATTTAAATCCCTGCTTTTCTACTACAATATACACAAATTAAACACCTAGCTATACATCATGAAAATTATTTTCATAGAATATTGTCATTTGTCAGGAAGAACAAATGCTTATGTCATTCTAACAAACCAAACTTTTTTACTTTGGTTAGATAACTGATATTTTTTTGCATAAACAACTTAGGGTACAGCTACTAATTTTTGTCAACTGATGATAAAGAGCACAGATTACAAAAATGTTTCTTTCCACATGTGATCACAATCATGCACTGCTGAATAATACACATAACATTTGGGACAGCTAATGTCATACTGCATATTCTTAATTATTCCATCTGCTGACAGTATTACTGCACTACTGCACTCAGCACTTAACTTTCACTTCACTTTCATTTTTACCCTACATACTGCGTGTCTAAGTTTACAGGTGTGTGTGTGTGTGTGTGTGTGTGTGGGTGTGTTTTATATGTGTGTGTTAGTTTGTGTGATGGAGAGTGACAGAAAAATTACATTAGTATTACAAAACGTAGCTCTGTATAGTTATACAAGTTGACATAAGATTAAAAACAGCAAAATTGAGAACTTCTGAAACTCTCTTCATTTTTATTGTGCATTACTGAAATTAGATCATTAACGAAAATCATTTAACTCTGTGGCATTGGTTCTTTTATAGGTATCTGATATTTTAAGGATTTTGTACCACTGCTGTTTGTAAAAATTTTGTACTGTTGTAGGACAATTAAAGATTGCAAAAATAAAAAGCAGTAAAAGATCTCCGGTGTTGCAAACAAAGGGGCCATAAAATAATCAAGGTCATCTTGCAAACCCAAATCCTTATCCTGCTTCCATCTGGAAAGCATTATTTTTTTTTAAAAGCTGTAAAATTTGTACGTTAACCTGTCTAGAAGGTGGCACAGAGCAAAATACTACTAATAATAATTATTTATTTTTTTATCATAATTTTGTTATTAAATTTGTGGAATAAAAGACAATAATTTATACAAAAGTGTATATGTGATTTTAAGGTTACACCGCAAAAAATGGTACTATTTCCCTGGTGAAAGTATTAGCCTTCGAAAAACTAATCTGAGCTATAGTGCATACTAATCACAGTAATGACCAGAATAAGTTCTGAAATAGACCACCTTAATTTAGGGTCAGTTATGTATAAAGTGATTTTTTAATTTTTATTGTTCCAAACCATTTTACAGTTTTTAGAGCCTGAACTCTCAAAAGGTGAGTTAAATTGTCATTGTCAAGAAAAAACTCATCGGGGTTTGTTTTTCCTCAAGAAGAAAAGTTTAAGTCAGGCTTTTTAAGACAAGCCTAGCAAATTCGAGTCCATGAAAGATGCTAAAGCCGCGCTTAGTTACTATAACAGCATATAGGTTTAAACAAACCTGTGCCATACTAAGCTAGTATTGATGCTTATTTAAGATGGACTGTTTCTATTGGATGAGTCGAGTGTTCTCGTAGTCTCGCCGGCTGGAAAACAGAATGAAGGAACAAGGTTCCGCTCCAAATCCAGCAAATAAATTGCTGTAGATGTTTCATATCATATTAAAAATATTAGTTTGAACGTTACTATTATTAAAAAATTACAAATTTTCATTTCCAAAACCATATATACTTAGATCCCTGAAGTACATGTATTGATACTCAGTGAGGTTTCTGCACATTTTAATTTATTGGTTTACAGTAAAAAATAAATAAATAAATAAATATAAAATACAAAATGTTCTAATATCAATTGCTGAGGCCTGTTTAAATGTTGTGTGTATGTACAGGATCGTCAATTAAACAAGCCTGACTTGACTTAGTAAGAAGAGTTTGTATCTTGATTTTGTTTGTGGAACCAAAGTAGTCAAATGTGAACTGTGTGGTTAACTCAGGCGAGAATTACTCAAACAAGCGCAGTTATTATGAGCCAAATTCATGGATTCGGCCACAGGTTTTAGTGGTGGATTCATCTTCCTTGAGTAGCCAGACACTGTTAAACCAACAAGACAGTTCATTCATTCATTCATTCATTCATTCATTCATTCATTCATTCATTATCATCCGCTTATTCCTTTATGAGGGTCGCGGGGGGTTCCCCATGCCCATCCACAAGACAGTTAAATAATAAAAAACAGACTAATTCAGATTCAGTGCTAAATTGTCTTTGCGGTAACTGCAAACCCTCATGTTCAATAGAAATCAGGATTTGTCCATCAGATCTAAATGTGTGGTTTCAACAAAAAGTTAATTTAAATTAGTTAAATTGTTACATTTAGTGAGGATTAAAATCCTTTATGGTCATCGCTGTACCATTCTGGCAGCAATGCGTACGGTGACGCCTCAAAGGAAAACAGATAAGAAAAGAATTTAGGGAATTTAAGACACTGTAATTGAGTAGCAGACATAAATTAACAAAGGGCAGCAAAGGACTCTGGCAATATCTCACTAGAGCACCATAATTAAAAGGAACAGCGACTGCAGATTACTGCAAATTACCAAGAAGCATACTACAAATAGCAGAATTTGAGCACCACACTTTCTACTAAATGTGAACTGGGTAAAAAAAAAAAGTGAAATGCCAGCACTGACTGTAGGAAAATACATAGCCACCAGAAAAATATTGTCAATTTCAGGGACAGAAAAATATATATGTTCCTTGGAAACAGAGCTCAAATGAATTATAAAAGTAAATAAGCTACTATGGTGCCTGATGATTTGGTGTTTTAAATGCTCTAATTTTGTAATTGTACAATGCTACTGTGAGACGGTGCAGGTTTGATTAAACAGTGGTAATATGATACAATTTTGTGATTCAAGTCTTTAGTTCTGGCGGCAACGTGGCTTAGTGGTTAGCATGTTCGCCTCTCAGCGATGGGGAAATCACATAAATTCAACTATGATCAGGCAAAGGAGGGTTTTGAATATTAAAATCAGTATGTACTATATATATATATGATCTAATGCAAGTTTATTTGCAGCGATTGGGATGCAGTTCAATGGATGATTCATCAGAAAAGAATCCTTAACCTAAGCCACTTTTTCTTTGTTCAATCTTTCTGCAAACCGTGGGCCTTGGCAAATGCAACAAATTTAATTTTAATTTTTTTATGTTTTCATGTAGCTCCACTGCAGTTGAAAATGTGCAGGACCTGGACTGTGGAAGCAACAAACTATCTTCCCAAACGGTTTCCCTAAGGGGTCTACCTTAGCTTGTCAACATCACTAGTTTATTGGAATGTTTTTCTTATCATCTTCACATTAAAGATGTCAAATGCCACCACCCACAAAAAAATAACATTTAAACACTTAAGCAATAATGCATATGGATACTATTTTAACCTTGCTTAAAATTTATAAAGCTCCACATGCCTTTCATTTATTTGAATTCCGAAGAGGTTTTCATGGGAATCTCTGATTGCTTTGTAAAAAACCAGTCCAAGCCGGCAGGTGAAACATGAAACATGGCTCAACATGCCTACACACATCAATTCTTCTCTCTCACGCTCTGTCTCACGCTTGCACACACACACGCAAACTCACACACTTTAAGAATGTAAACCACTTTGTTTTCATACCATCTACACACATACCAATAAGAATCTTCCACAGACCAAATTTTTTTATTAATTAAAAAACAAATGTAATTGGCAGTGGTGTAGACACAAACATACTTTCGTTGTAAAATTCCACAGATATGTAAATTGTTCATCTGTTCATTGCTTACTGAATTAATACTTTTATTTCTCATTCCCATTCATTTGTCATTCTCCTCCATGGGTCAGCAGTTATAATATTGATTAGGGCAGCAGAGTAGGTAGTGTTGTTACTTCAAAACAAGTTGGTCCTGAGTTCAATATTCAGGTAAAAGCAGTAGGTTTTCTGTGTGATGTTTGCATGTTTTTGTTACTTTGTGGGGTTTGGCTCCATTTCCTCTACATACTAAACACATATACGTTAGGAAATGAGTAAAACCCTCATGTCAATTAATGGTTTGGAAAATCAATGAATTGACTAATTAATTAAAATTTTATTCACAGAAACATATGAACTGTTTATGCAATTTATTACTTTCCTACCTGCAGCGTAAACCCCACCATCACACTAAGCATATCCATTCATCAATGTTTGAGTTACTTTCTCATTTAGTCATCAATGGCAGAATTACAAAGAAATTTATAATAACGCAACTAATTACAGTTATAAATAGATGATGAAACAGTCAGTGACTCATTTCGAAACAAGGTTATTGAAGTATCTCATTGTCACAGAAAATCAGAGCCACACACCCTAACAGTGATTCCCATCTGTAGTTTGTCGGCATTCTCATGCATTCCTTTCTTTAGTTTGTTATATTTTTTTGTAAAACCATATAGGTTTTCAGCACATGTAAAAGGTTTAATTGTTTAT
>JAOUQT010042818.1:0-11052 GCA_025769995.1 Xyliphius kryptos
GTTCCCCCCTGAGGGGGATGGGGAACCCCCCCCCCCCCCCCATAAAGGATTAAGCGGAAGATAATGAATGAATGAATGAATAAATGAATAAATACAACTTTTGCACAGTTTAATTAGTGAAATTTAATTAGTTTAATTAGTCAAACGAATAAATAAAAATTACATTTTACATAGTAGCACAAGTACTTTTAACATAACTTAAAATAAAAAATAAGTTTAATTTAACAACACTTACCAATATTAACAAACTGTTGTTAAAAAAGTTACAAATGTTTGCATAAGACTGGCAACTTTTGTGCAGCTGTCCCATTTATTTCGGTCAGTCAGTAGGTTACTTTTTCTGTATATAATTATGACAAAAATAAAACCTGATACCTGAAATTGCCTTATTACAAAGTTTATGAATGTACTTTATCGCAAGTGATGTACCATGCAATTTAGGCAAAGCATAGTAACTGATAGAAAAAAGATGTGATAGTAAGTACAACACACGTTTTTTAATTCAGCAGGTTCTTGTTTTTTTTTCTTACCTAAAATTGCAGTATCAGGGGATTTGAGGAAATATTACACCATCTTTGAATAGATATGTGCATTTGTCTCCAGACTATATTTTGCTAACACAACACTTTATAGATACAATAAACCCCAGGTGTCAATGTAACTCACCTCTCTGACCACTACAGTGGAAAGGAGAGTCCCAGCTGTATACTAATACGGTCAGTGGAATATCACACAGTGCGAAGGTGAGAGGTGTCAGATGTGTTACTGTCCAGTAATGCCTCTGGAGTTGTCATGGCGCCAGTGATGGTGCTGGTTTCATGGTGTCAAGTTATAAGAAGACTTGATGTTTAAATCCTTTGTTTAGATTTGCTTACTTGTCTTCACTAAAATTTGTAAAAAAATAAATAAATAAATAAAAATACACAGATTATTTAAAAAAAAAAGATTTGGCTCATAGGTACAAACCTAAAATATACTATATGTTATGGATGATTATCATATAAACTAAACATCAATGTCATTGCTGTGTAGCTCACTGCTGCCACTTGACTTGTCTAGGTGCCAGTGACTTTTCCCTTCTGCTGCTGCTAGTTTCATGGTGTCAGGTGGTAAGCGGACTAGTTGTTCAAATACTCTGCTTAGGCTTTGGTTACCTGTCCCTAATAGGTGAACATTAAAGAATTCACAAGTGCAGAATCTTGTTTTTCCACATAAATAAAAAAGAAAACAATGTTTTATAAAAGTAATAACTCATAAATAAATGCATCAATAAAACTTTTTTACATATGACCAAATACATCATATGGACAAATGTAAAGAGACACATCTCTTAATTTCTAAATTGTTTTCTTTTTTTAAAATTCCATTGCAATTTGTTTATACCTTTGGTATAAACTAGATTAAAAACTGTCGCATCGAACATCAGTGTCCGACCTCACAAATGCTCGTATTGGTATATTGGCAAAAATTTCCACCACCGCACTCCAAATTCGTGTAGTAAGCCTTCATAATTAAATGGAGGTGTTGAGAAGCATCTTTAGATGCACTTGGGGACCAACTTAGAATTTAATATATAAACAGTAACTTTTTTCACATTTACTTTAAAAAATATATAGTCAAAAAGACAAACAGTACAGTCTACAAGGTGATGGACAAGGATATTTTACACTGAAACTAGGACTAGCAAGTGTAACGTGTTATATGCACACACAAACTTTATCTGCACATAAAGAATGAATTCAATTTGACAGAACCTGTCTTAGGGTAGAAGTGAACCTGATTTGACTGATCACGTCATTAAAAGAGGAATGCATGGCAATACAGTGGCTTTTTCAACATTTTCTATTGGACATGGATATTTAGCTAAATATAATATTTTATTTGTGGTGATCCCATTTTTAAGAAGAAATTTACATTTAGTGATAGTCAGTTGTGTAACGGCATTTTGCAGAATGTTTTTGTTTTTGAACTTCATTTAAAAATGTTCAGTTATACTATTTAAGCAGTAACACAGCTGTTCTGTGTTTCCTGTCTTTGACTACAGATCAGGTGACAGTGTCTTGGGATTTACTGTGCTGCATGCAGAACAAGTTAGGACAAGTGTGTATCCTCTCATCACTTGCTACTCTTTGAAATATACATTGAACATATTGACCTGTGTAACGGGTTTTCAGACAACAGTTCATCCTGGGTTAGGCAGTTCAAGTGTGCCCCTAAAAGGGGAGGGAGACCATGGAGGTTCCGTTGGTAAACTTTGAAAACCTGGAGGACATTGGAATCAACCTGGGAGACCCTAGTGATTCAGGATATCCAACTTCACCCACTTCAGAGACACCAGAACCAAACCAGCTAACACGCGGCCTGGATTCACCTGCACATTCACCTCATCGGCACAGAAGGCTTGGAAACACGACAACCTCTCCCACAACACTTACAAAAAAAGGTACATCTAGTTGCAATAGTCTAATATCTAACTGGAAGGTGCTAATGAACAGTGAAGGCAATCCCAGCGAAGCTCTCCTTGGCAAGGTAACTAAAGACTATTGTGAGGAGTTGTTTGCAGGAAAGCAGCAAAATTTTGACGAAGGTGACCAAAGAGTTGTCATCAATGTCTCAGGAATGATGTATGAGACAACACTTAAAACCTTAAACCAATTCCCTGATACACTTCTTGGGGACCCTAAAAGAAGAATTGACTACTTTGATCCAATGAAAAATGAGTATTTTTTTGACCGCAATCGCCCCAGTTTTGATGGGATCCTGTACTTCTATCAGTCTGGGGGTAAAATTCGCCGGCCAGCAAATGTGCCGTTAGATGTTTTTGCTGATGAGATTGTTTTTTACAGGCTAGGTCATGAGGTTATGGAACAGTTCAGGGAGAATGAAGGTTTTATCAAAGATCCTGAACCTGTGTTGCCGACAAGCGAGCTTTATCGGCAGTTCTGGCTCCTGTTTGAGTACCCAGAGAGCTCCAGTGCTGCAAGATCTGTGGCTTTAGTGTCTGTTCTAGTCATCACCATCTCTATCTGTATTTTTTGCCTGGAAACACTTCCAGAGTTCCGTGATGATCGTGAGTTTCCTCATCAAATTGTTAATTTAACCCGTGATGCTAATGGAACTCTCCTATCTCCAACTTTGCCCCCTAAAACTCTGGAATCTGCATTTACAGATCCCTTTTTTGTGGTAGAAACTATATGTATCATCTGGTTCTGTTTTGAGTTAGGTGTACGTTTTGTTGTGTGTCCAAGCAAAAGCGATTTTTTTGGCAACATCATGAATGTGATTGACATCGTCTCCATCATGCCATATTTTATCACTGTAATCACAGAGCTGATGGCCACTCAAGACGCAGCAGCTAACCAGAACATGTCTCTGGCGACACTACGCGTTATTAGACTTGTGAGAGTCTTTCGAATTTTTAAGCTTTCCCGTCACTCAAAAGGACTACAGATTCTGGGCCAGACTCTGAAGGCTAGTATGAGGGAGCTTGGTTTACTTATCTTCTTCCTTTTCATTGGAGTCATCCTCTTCTCTAGTGCCATTTATTTTGCTGAAGTTGATGAACCCGAAACACAATTTGTAAGCATTCCAGAGGGATTCTGGTGGGCTGTAGTCACCATGACAACCGTTGGATATGGTGACATGTGCCCTGTCACATTGGGAGGTAAAATGGTAGGCATTCTTTGTGCCATTGCCGGTGTGCTGACCATTGCTCTGCCTGTTCCTGTAATTGTGTCTAACTTCAACTATTTCTATCACCGTGAAACTGAGCAGGCAGAGAAGCATGTAATGGATGCAGCTGCAGAGGCTGCTGCAAATCAAAAGAATTCAGATGATGAGAGCAACCACTCTCTTGATAAAAGCAATGGTAACTGGCAGACCGAAAAAAATGGCATTCCATGAAATTCCTTGCTGTTCAATTCAGCATGAGTTGCAATAAAGTAATTAAACAACAGCGCACTTAAAACATCATTTGGATTCATCACAGAATCATGTAAATTTCTTTAATTGTTTAAATACTATGCATAAATTTACTGTATTTTTTAGGGTAAGTGTTGTCGTACATTAAAAAGACTGATGATCTGGTTAAGAGTAAACTTGAAACATGCACCTTAAAACTCATGGAGCCTGTTAAGTAAAAGGCCTCTGAGACTTGTATAGTGACTAGTATACTGACTAGTATAGATTGTCATTCCATTAAAAGTCAGCATTCCATTTAAAACGAAGGTATCAACAAAAGATGTAAGAGGGGATCTGACTGTCCAAAGAGATAAATTCACCACAAAATCGGGAATTAGGTGCTTGTTTGTTTCAGACCTTAAGTGAGTAAATAGAAATCAGGATTTTGCTCACTAGACCCCCCCTCACTGCTGCACTTTGCTGAATATAATGCTGACACCATCTTTACTAGTGCATGAAAACAGCTTGCATTAAACAACATCCATCTTTTAAAGACATTATTTGGCAGATGATATGGACTGTGGTATATGTTAACCATAAATAACACAATTACATTCTTTGTACATAAAAAATTAAATTTCCGAATGATATAACCATCAAATCTTACATAGTTCAAATAAGTCCTTTTTTGCCATGTGTCACTACCATTACATCAGTTTCAACAGCATTCCCTACTCTTGGCCCAGCAGACCCATATTTCTGAACATTTCAGTGCTGTCTCTGTCATTTTTCATGGCAGACTTTTAGGGAAAAAATGTTTGCAAAATTACTAAATTTGTTTGTAAATCACTAAGATTTACAATAAGGAACACCAAAGTGTGCAGGGTAGTGGACTTTCAAAATTGATTTATAACACATCTGTGAACAATTTAAACACAAGATGACAGAGGACGTCTAAATAATGTGCAGATGTTTGTTCTTGTGCTTGGACAAAGTAATATTAGCTACATAATGAAAAATTTCTAATACATCACAAAACTTCAAAAGATTTATTTCAACATTAAAAAAAAAAATACTTAAACTATTGTCTACAATGTCATTTGCTAATGGAGTGCTGTTTTCTCTAGGAATTCTGCATGACCAATTCTAAACCATCATTAAATAAGTAATTATGCTCTGGACTGCTGTGTCTGTGACAGGAAGAAGAAAATGTATAAAACTGACTGCAGGCACAGTCAATTTATGCAATTTTTTATAGTTATTGAGGTAAATTATGTGGGTCTATGTCTAGAGTTCTGTGTTGGGATAGACTTCTAATAACATTCTGAGTATGTCAAAGGCAAAACCAAGGGATTATTTTGCATTGATGTGTGCCCAATAGGTGAGCGTTTTCGGCGAACGTGCTAACCACAAAACCATTGTGCACTCGTGGACAGAAATAAATTGAAAAAAATTAGTACAGTTTAAATAAATACTTAACTTTAAACCTAATTTTTCACTATAGGCTAAACTATAATGATTAAATGTTGCAGCCCAAACTCTGTCTAGATGTTACCCTAAGCATGTACCTTCAACCTCAGGTCCTCTGAATGTATAATGTTCCCATAATAAGGGTTTCTTTTTTCAGGTAAGCTGTTTTTTTAAACATAGTATAAAATGCCTATTATTTAAATCTCAGCCTTTCAGATACATGTCTAGAAATTAATATTTATTGTAGGTCTTTGCTAATACATTACAAAACAATTATTTTATGTCTTTATCATGTCTTTATCATACCTAAAATGCACTTAAAAACCTTCCAGTTAAAGGAGTACAACTTGCATGTGGTTAATAATGAATGCACTTAAATGGTCACCTCTTAATTGCACAGTGTACACTTGGAATATACTTATTTAATGGTATATTAAATAAAAAAGAGCACAACTATTAATGTGTTACCTGTGTTATTTCAGTTTAATTGTTTATTAAAAGAACAGCATGAGCACACTGTGCATGGTTTAACAAACATCATAATATAATTCCACAAGGTCCCAGTTTTATTAAAATAATTTTTGATGCCAATGTAAAATGGTAAAAATAAAAGTGTTAAATGTGATTCACATTCAGTCTTAAAGATCTGTGTGTGGAGCTTTAGTGTGTGTAGAAAACTTTGCCCCTTAATTTTTTTCTTTTTCAGCATATGGTATTTAAAAAAAAAAAAAATTAAATAATATATATATATACAGTATATATATATGCAGGCATGAATATGGCATTTTATATTATATCTTTTATATTTATTCATTTTACAGGCAACCTACAAACATGCCTAAGTGTGTCTAATCAAAGATGATGTTAATATTTTAGCCTTGAAGTAGAATCTCTTAAATGCCTCAGGTAGATATTTAAATTAGATAAGTACCAAATGTTGTGCCTTTTTTCTTTATTTAAAAGATTTTATGCATTATATGTTTGGTGTAGGGTGTATGTAGGGTATAAGCCATTCTTTTTAGTGTAATTTACTTACCTTTTGCTAAAGAAGAAAATAGATTTTTTAAAGTGTGGTCATTTTCAGAAAGCAATAATCTTACGGCCAAGATACCAAATAAAGTTTTACATTAATGGTGCGTGGGGTTGTGTTATGACATCTATCTAACTGTTTCCACAAACTTCTTCCACCAATCTGCAAACAATAAATGCCATTTTAAACCATGATCATAATACGTTATAATTTTACTGGAAGATTCACAACCCCACTTTTAAAAGAATTCTATTAAAAAGAAAAACAGACAATCTAAAATTAAAAACATAATTTTTAAAAACTATCAACTAACTGCATTGTCAACAGTCACTTTACAGTGTGCTATATAGTCATACCTTCTGTAGAATTATAAATAGTGTTATTGGCCTATTTGTAACTGTTTTGATGAAAATCCAGTTTATGAAGCTGTTCTTCGTACATTATGGAACACTATTACTTTGTGCAAAATGTATGAACATTAAATCGAACATGATATATATGTTATATATATATATATATATATATATATGATCAAGGAGAAGAGCAATTATTTAAAAGTTGCTTTCATGATACACGAGCTACTTGACTGTCTATATTCAGTATTTGGTGGATATTCTTTCATGTTTTTCATTTAAATAACATACTGTGTACTTCGTTTTAATATCTAAAAAATGGAACAATGTACTTAGTGTATACATATTTTGTGCCACTGTAAGTCACATAGGTCTTATGTCTGAGTGGGTTAAGTTAAATTCTCTCCTTACTAATAGCTTGAAATATCACAGAGAGTGTGAAATAGAAGCCCTATGTCCAAACTTAGCCAGGAGCTGAACTAGCAGTTTTGTTGCTCACAAACTGTCCTCGAATTTGGGTGCATTGCTCCTTATCACTGCACATACTGTTTTAAAAAAAAAACAAAAACAAAGAACTTTAGTTAATTTGCTGACGACAAAATATATCAGTTTATTTGAAGGAGAAATTATTAGAATTACTAATTATTTAAAATGTTATACATTATATATACAAAAACTTTAATGTTACCCCTCTCTAAGCTGGTCCTCTCCTTACAGTCTTACAGCTGCCACTATTACTGACTGACACAATTATGGAGTGTGTCTGTGGAAATCTTCTTCCATTTAGCTACAGCGCCTGTATGATTAGATACTAATGTTGGATGAGAGGGCATTACCTGCAATCTTGTTTTCACAAGGTTGACAGGCTTTCTTTCATACAGAAATCCCAACCATGCCTTAATGGACCTTGCTTTGTTGCTTTGCACAGTCAGGTTGGAACAGGAAAGGGGAGTGTAGGGAGTGGTAGCTCAGTGGATAGGGTGTTGGGCTGTCAATCTGCAGGTTGTGGGTTCAAATCCCAGGTCCACTGATGTTACCACTGTGGGTTTATGAGCAAGACCCTTAACCCTCATTGCTCCAAGGTAGCTGTATAATTGTTTTCTGACCCCAACCAAGTTGGGATATTTGTGAGTCGCTTTGGAGAAAAGCATCTGCTAAATGACTAAAAGTAAATGTAAAGGGGTTTTCCATGTTTAAAGCAAAAAGTTTTCCAAAATGAATGGCTAAGTGCTTAATTAAATACACCATTGGCAATGGTACAATAAAACCAATCAATTAAGAGGCGGGTCTTAAGTATATCTTGGGCTACAAGCACAAAAAAATTTCAGCCACCTGTTATTCTAACCAATCAAATAATAGTGTGATAGTCTTTATTGCAGTGGTGACAGTGAAGAATGTATTGCTTTGACATTAAGTCACTAGAAAGGCCTCTGTCTGGAGGTGAAATTGCAGTACAGGTAATAAAATATTGAGTACTGAGACAGTAATGCAACCCAGTAGTAAGCATATGTTATGTAAAATAATGCTGCTGAAATATTTTGATAACGTAAAATGACAGGACACATAAGCAGTGTTAATTTTGCTAAATAATTTATTTTCTGTGCATATTTATGTATTTTCATATATTTTCTTGTTGTCTTAATATCTATTACGACTTCTTAACAAAAAAAGTTTAAGAACCATGTTTTTGTGATGTTACCAATACCAATACTCCCTTTACAAGCGACTCAGAACTACACGAATGTTAAGGAAAATTTGTATTAAACAAATAAATGCTTACAGAAAAAAAATGGGTTGTAGATATGTGAACATGTGTGTATACGTGTGTGTGTGTGTGTGTGTGTGTGTGTGTGTGTGTGTGTGTGTGTGTGTGTGTGTGTGTGTTAATGGCTGTTTGCCAGACGAGAGTGGTGTGAATTTTATCTGTAGAACCTGACACTGAGCTGATAGCCTCAGTTAGGACTAATTAGGAAAGTAAAGAAAAGAGGAAAAAACAAAAGGACATATAATCAGTTTAATACTCTCTTGCCACAGTCTGTCTCATATACGTAAATGGCCAGGTGTGGCGTGAGGTCAGTCATGGAATAAAGAAGGAAGAAGCCATCAACAATTAATGCCCAGACATTTTGTTCTAGTCTTGCTGTGTGTAGTGTGTGGGATCACCAGATCTTAGTGGTTCTGAGGCAGGAGCACATTACTCTCCTACATCTACAGCACACAGAAAGTGAAAGATACTGACCTTTATAACCCTGCAAGCTGCAATTTGTCCTTTCACACAATCTAGATTTGTAGATAAGTGTGAATATAGTCCTTTTTATTTAGACATTAACAAATTACATTTATACTATGTGATGATAATATAAAAAATTCTACTAAAGAGAGACAAATTGAAACAGTAAGTAACTTATTTAAATGTTCACCTTATGTGAATATGAAATTCATGTATGTTGCAGTAATCTAATGTGATTTCTGAGCAAGCATCGAATTCAGCATATTAAACCCTCAATACCAGGAACAGTTTTTGTCTTACATCTACACCTGCTTATAAAACACAATAAATACACAATACAGACATAATTTAGGATTGCTACACAGAGTATTAGCAGTACACAGTTTCCCCTTTTGTAGCCTTAACAGCTTCCACTCTTCGAAGAAATCTTTCTACAAGCTTCCGGACTCCATCTATGGATATTTTTTCCATTCATCCAAAAGAGCATTTGTGACGTCAAACACCAATGTTTGACTAAAAAGACCGGGCTCAGGATCTATATTCTAATTCACCCCAATGGTCTTTTATAGGGCTGCGGTCAGTAAAATAAAGGAGCCCTCCCCCAGATGTTCTCACAAAGTGAGTGGAATGAGGAAATGAGACTAGTGGTTTGTTCTCACACTTGTCCATAAAATGTATCAAGGCCAAGGTTAGAAAATCGCTTTACTATAGTGAGACATGCCATGTTTACCTCACATATGATCATATATTCTCAGGAATCATGACTCATTACAGTAATTAATTCACAGTGATAAAAACGTAATTATTCTTGTAATAAAGATTTCCACTGTTTCTTCACCCAGTAGTTTCCTCTTTCCTTACTGTCCTTTCTGTTTTTCTCTCCCTGCCTAACCTAGCTTTGTTACACTAGGTCTGTTAATTATTTAGCTGGCGTTTTGGTCTTGCTCAATAATTTAAAATTGTCCCAGGCTGATCTGATAACTTAGTTTTTATTACTAGTCAATATACCTTAGGGATAAGGTATATAAGAGATAAGAGATATGATACAACCCATATTTTCCTTGTCTGCTTAACGATCTATTTAAGTAGAAGATGTGATTCTAAATTTATAATTTAGGAAAAATCTCAAAATTAATGAGTAAACCCATTTGATATGAATAAAACATAACACTCTTTCTGTATTTCTGCCTTTCCTAAGGATACAACTCATTATGGTTAAGTTGTGTGTGGGTTGCGTAAGATATTGTAATTCAAGTGCATCCAGGAATATGTGAGTAATTCAATAACTCCCAAGATGATATCTACACATAAGGCCTTATATATAAGGTTTTTTTTTTATATTTCAGACTTATCTGTCACCTTCATCTCATCTCATTTATCTCTTAGGTTCGCTGGGGAATTCCCCATGCACATCCAGAGGAGTACGTTTCGGGCACTGGTCAGATACACCCAGGACAGGGCGTCTGACACACAAACATACTATATAGGGGCAATTGAGATAAAGCAATTTAAAGCAGCCCATTCACCTTGAACCCATGTTTTGTTACTTTTGAAGGAAATTGATAAACAAGAAGTAAACCCATGCGGACACAAGGAGAACATGGAAATTTCACGCAGTTTGGGATCTCCAGCGCTGAGAGGTGATCGATAGTATAAAACCACTTAGCCTCCATAGCGCTTGTTCAACACAATCCTGTGTTTCCAAATTACAAGGCCAAACCTGGCAGGCATATGTATTTTTAAAATGATCTTTCACACAGCTATGTATGCAAAAGTCATAGATAATATAGATGGTAGAGATGGATTGGCGCTCTGTCCTGATTGTGTCTGCCCAGTGCTCCCGATGTTCTCCGCCGGATAGACATGGGGAAACCCCCTGCGACCCTAATAGACAATTAAGCGGAAGATGGATGGATGAAGATGGTAAGCATCCTGTTTTTTTTTCAAATATGATGCAAAATAATCATGTTTAAAACAACTATGTAACTAAAACTCCCTTCATTGGCTTCCTGTAGCTGCTCGCATTCAGTACAAGGTACTGACTCTGGCCTACAGGACAGTCACTGGTT
>JAOUQT010042829.1:0-11052 GCA_025769995.1 Xyliphius kryptos
CAGGTCAGATGAATACATTTACACTCTTAGAACAATTTAGCAGGGCTTGTGCAGATTCCTGAAATGCATCTGTTTAAAGAAATGTTTTTCCTCAACACGCGTGACAACAGTGAGTCTGTTCCAATGCAAAAAAAACCAAAACAGAACAAAACAAAACTTTAAAAAAAAAAACGCCGGCTGCAGCGGAACCAAATAAGACGAGATACACCACAGTTACATAAATGACCTCAAAGCAGGTATAATGGGTGGTGCATGATCCTCTGCATTGCAGTAATATTGCCGTGGTGGTGTGCCGGTGTGTGTATTAGTGTATTGGACACAGCTGCTGGAGTTTTGAAACACCTTAGTGTCAATGCTGGATTGAAAATAATCCACCAAATAAAATGTCCCAACGTCAAAAATTCTGTAGTCTGTTCTTCACACGCAAAATCAATAGCAGTCGCATGTACAAAGTCACCATCGCATTACTTGTCCAAGATGGTGAAGTTTAGGAGCCTAAGACACCGTTGTCCACAAGTACATAATCTTGAGTTTTCCAAAGTCTTCACTTTGCCCGGGGTTTTCATAAATAATAGTTTTTAGTGATGTAAAACCCTGTTTTTATGTGTATACAAGGCCCAAACGCACGGTCCGAGTTTATTTTTTCATTATTGTTCATTATAGTTTTAAAAACCTCACAAGCCAGATGTGTGATTCTTGCGGCTCACTTAATGCAGACATAAAAAATAGACTATGGAATAAGAAAGAGGTATGTGAAAACTTTTAACTTGCTTTGCTGACTCACCTTGACGTCATTGCTGCCCACAGCGATACCAAACTCGGTCAGGTCCTTTAATAGTGATGACATCATCTCAGTAACCCTCTTCTTCTGGTGGTTGGTCATTTCCTTTAGCTTCTGCAGCTCAGAGTCTAAAGACGCTAAAACAGTCTGAAAACCAGAAAATTATAATTCATACATTAACGGCCACTTTATTCTGTAAACCTGGGTTGAATAGATTTGATAAGGTTCCTGAAACATTATTCAGGTTGATGCTGTGATGATAGCATCACAGGTTCTGCACTGACTGGAAGTTACTGACTGAACAGAAATAATCACATTCCCCAACATTAGTTTTACTAATGACTTTTAGATACAAATCTGGTAACTGATGTGCAAGTCTTTAAGGTTGAACAAACATTTATTTTGTTACTAGCTTTTTGTACCATTCTAATGCTGAATGTTGTGGACATTACATTATTTTTTAATGGCAGCTGCAATCACCATACATTTGCATCACCTTGGGTATGGACTGAGTCTATAAAACTGCAATCAACTAACTGTAGAGGCGTTTTGGGTCCAGTGAGCATACTGTGGTGATAACACACAACAATAACAGTCTGAGATGACTGCTTAAACCTGGATGAAGTTTCCAGACAATGGTATTCCCTCTGGTTGTTGTGGTGTAGACTGAGCAATGCTTGCTAAATTTTATGTAGCAAATTTTAGGTCCAAGTTACGCAATTTAAATGCAGGTTAATCATTCTTAAAAGAAGACGGTGCATCAGCTGACAACAACAAATAACTGAAGGCATCCTGATGCCAGGCGGCGACGGTTTAACCGTGATCTAATCGTAACAGTATTGTGCTTTTGATTCCAGATACTCAAAGGCATGTGAGATGTGAACCATGTTGTGTTGCACATGCATGCTGTAAAAGTGTGTTTAAAGTACAGTATAACGTCAACCCACTGTGGGTTTCTGCAGCTTTATATTAAAGCATTTGGTTTGTTATTGAGGAAAAACCAACAAGCTCCTGTGTACCGATTTCTGGCTAAGTTCCTCACTGATGGCCTCAAACTCCTTGGTCTTATCCTCCACCTCCTGACTCTTCTGGTCGTAGTTAACAGCGAGCTCCTCCAGAGCCTGCAGCACCTCCTTAACCTCCGCCTTAGACGCTTCGTTTTCCATTTGCAGACGGGTCAACTCAGCCTGCAGGTTGTCATAGTCCCTACGTGATGAAGCCAGCAGCTACAAGCAACACACAGCTGTTATTAATTCAAGAAATAAAAACAAAACTCAGACGTTTCATGCCGCTGCACATAAACAACTTCAGATGAGAACCTGGTAACTGATGTGGAAATACAGTAAGTTGCTAGAAAAATCCGGAGGCACACTAACATTTAGAGATCGGAAGATTAAAAAACCATGGTCCAAACAGACGCAGTTATGGCTGGACTTTACTGCAGGACCATTTGTGCTCATTTTAATGATTAAAGCTGAGGTTTGCACATGGGTGAATTTAAATGCAGTTACAATCACCATATATCTACATCACCTTTTTTCATATTAAGCCTTATTATTTGTCATTTTGTCCAAATACATCTGTGTGCTGTACACAGCAAAACCAAACAACGTTACCAGGACCACAGTTCTACGCAGAACAACAATCTACACAAATACACAGTGCATGTCTGCAGAAGCATGTGTGAAGATGCAGGATACTGTGCAAGGACAAATCAGAGCCAAAACTATAGAAAGTCAATAAAGTCTCGGTTTAAATATGTGGTGTGTGGGGGGGGGGGGAAGAAACTGTAATACTGTATATTTTCATGGTGGCAATTCAGACAGAGAGTCCAGATTTACAGAAAAGATAGGTATTTCATAGTGATCAGCATTACAAATAATTATGACCAAATGAGGGAGTAATTTAGAGAGAAAAGTGGTTCAAATAAAGTCAAGGACTGATTTTATGTATGAATGTTTTGTCTTCCAACATCCAGAATGTGCAACAGGTTCTCCCCTAAGTCACTGACTTGAAACAAGAAGCTTGCAGGTGTTGGGATGTTGTATCATTTGGTACTTGGATAAGTACTCATCCTAAATAGGGGTATCAGATGCCATATTATGATCATCCACTGGTTTTAGTGCAGAACAAAATCAGGCATGGCCACGAACAGCTATAACACCAATAACAATCTGAAATCCCCTAAATGCACCATGTATCAACCACAGTCCATAGTTTAGAAACATAAAATGCTTTTAAACCATGTTTAATTTTTATGCATGCTAATAAAGTAAGGAAATTATTAACCAAACAATATTTATCCCATTCCTACAGAAAACCATCCTGAAAATGAAGTTAATATTAGCATCCAGTACTAATGGTTTGCGTTGCTAATTTTACAAATAATACATTCACTGTTCAATCATATGGCATGAAGCTCTCACCTCCTCCTGGTCCAGCATCTGCTGCTTGAGCTTCTCAGCCAGCTGAGACTGCTGGTTTATCTCATAATCCTATATTACGAGAACGAAATGGTCCATGTGTTAAAAATTAAAAGAATAAGAAAGGAAGCAACACATGAACAGAATTGCTGGTACAATATAAAAAAACATAATTCATTTGAAAATCTAATCACCTTGTCATCCAGCTGTTTGTACAGTTTGGCCAGCTCAGCTTCACACTTCTCTCTCTCTGTGTCAGTGAGGCGCACACCGGGGATATTGGGAGTGGAGGCTATCTTCTCGTTATTTATGATGTTATCCAGAGCCTGGACCTCAGCATTGGCCTTCTCTTTATCATACTGCTCTTCAATCGGCACGCTCTCGCCTACAAACAAGCACAAACAGATCCATCCATCCAGAACTCCCACTTAATCCTACACCAGGGTCGCAGTGGTGGGTGGACAAAAATAACTCAGCCACTCAGAGATGTTCATGCGCTCAATTACTCTGGATTAATCTCTGTTTAAAGAAGAGGCATGATGATTCCCCCCACTGTGAACTCATACGGTCCTACTGACAGGGTTCACATGCTGACTGAAGGGTGTGTGTGTGTGTTCGTACCATTCCTCCAGCGGTTCAGTTCATTCTCCAGCCAGGTGATGGTGTTGCGGAGCGTCTTGTTCTTCTCCTTCTCCTTTTCATATTTCTTTTTCCACTGTTCTGCTGTCAATTCCACATTCACACACACCGTATTCTTAATGGTCTTTGCCCTGATGGAAAAAAGAACATGCAAACACACAGACAATTCTAAATATATACTCATGGTTGCTTTATTAGGATCACTGCATCTCACCATATAGACTCACTTTGTAGTTTTACAATACAGACTGCAGCCTTTGTGTTTCACATACATTGCCCCCCTGCCCCTCTATATCATTCATAAATGATCAGGACCCTCATAGGACCAAAGACCAGATGCAGTGGGCATGGAGGTGCTGTAGCAGTGTGTAGCTGGAGGTTTTAACACCTTGATTTTAATGAAACACATCTATATTTTACACCAACAAGCCGCCACCAGTCACCCCCCACTTGTAAGGGCACTGACCATTAGCCGGACTAGTATTAGAGGTTTGCAGAGAAACAGAGTTCAGTCTGTACTATAATTACAAATTGCATCTATATGGTTAAGTGGACAATGCATGTGTACTGCAACTACTGCAATAGTTAGATAATCCACTTTATAGGTAGCGTAGGGTGAACGGTCAGTAAACCCCGCTGTAATCAGGCAAGACGGGATGTTTTCCTCGGTCCTTTTTATTTTATTATACACTATTTACAGACAAGTGTATACAGACAAAACAATTTATAGTAGCACAAAAAAATGTTTAGATTAAAAACTGCAGTCATATAGATCTATGTCTGTCTCTCTGCTAACAGAGAATCCCCTATACCACAGGTTACATTCCCCTATAACCTCATAGACCCACCCCCAATAAGTACCATATATCGTGGGCTACAATAACGCTCCATTACCATAATCATCATCATCATTAGCCAACTTTGAATTGTTACCATACATCATTATGTACAGCTTTGTTGCCATTTTATCATGTACAAATTTCCATACGTATATAATACATTCACAGCTGTTACATGTTCCCTCTTTTATTCGGAGAATAGATAAACCCAGACAGGCAACAGCATCTTACCCTCACAATTATTTTAGGGGCTTTGGGTCAGGAGTTTCACAGGTAAGTTTTAGGCAAGTATACATGTTGTAATGTTATTTGGTAATGTGTACCTTTACATCATCACAGATGCAGGTGTTAAATACATTAATAAATATTAACGTTAATGTTAACAATCAAATGCTCCTGTTCAGAGAGAATGAGGCACCAGTCTGTGTGTGTTTCCTATAAGTGCATCCCGTTTCTCTCACAATACAAAACAGGCCATTATATGAATATGGCATATTAAATTACACATATTTGTGATTGTTTGTTCGGTAATATGTTGTTGAACTGGCGACCCATCTGCCCAAGATTGCACCCCTGCTATTCTCACTATAATCACCGTGATGGACCCTGGCACCACTGCATCCCAGAATAATTGGCTATTAAGAATAAGAGAAACTAAATGACTACATATCATAAGAAACATATCAATTCGCACTCCAGGTAAAATTTTAACTGTGAACACAACATTGACATAAAAGCAATCGAATCAAAGCTTTACTTATGTTATGTTTATTACTCAGGGGGCAGCTCAGCCAATCAGAAACCAGGACTAGAACAGCCTTATACCTTTGTCCAAACATGAGCGTAGATTTGGTCTCAGCCTCATTAAACGCAGAGGGAGAGCAGCAGATGACTATAGTGGTCCTACAGTTTCCTCCAAGTGAGTCCTGAAGAATTCTCGTCATCTTACTGTCTCTGTACGGTACATATGTCTACAAGAGGAAAAATAAAGTACAATGAATTTTTTTATATTTTAATTCAATATAACTGGCCATTAAACTATCCTGATCTATATAACATACATACCGTTCCTTCAGCCAGTGCAGAAATGACATTTCCCAGTGCAGAGAGGGACTTGTTAATGTTTTTGGCCTCATCCAACACCGCTCCCTCAGCTCCAGTTTTACTAACCTACGTAGAAAGTAATACAGTCAAATAGTTTAGATATGTATATGAATGTAAAAGAAAAAAAAAACCTCTCATATTAAACAAGCCAAGTTCAAATAAATGTACATGTGAGTAAAGAATCATGGAAACAGGATAATTAGGATGATGGATCGAAAGGGGTTCATATTCCAAGTCCATTAAAGCTGTCAATGTGGGCCCTTGAGCCCCCTAACTCTCAACG
Organism: Xyliphius kryptos; assembly: GCA_025769995.1. NCBI lineage: Eukaryota > Metazoa > Chordata > Actinopteri > Siluriformes > Aspredinidae > Xyliphius > Xyliphius kryptos. The sequence continues at coordinate 6,070 of JAOUQT010042829.1, forward strand.
CTGCAGACCATGGGTTTTGACTGGGATCATGTTAAGATACTTAAGTAAGTCCACCCATCAATCCATATAAGGGTTGCGAAGGGGGGAGTTCCACATGCCCATCCAGGAGAGAACAGTTGGGGTCCTGGGCAGCTACACTCAGAACAGGGCACCAATATATCACACACTCATTCACACAGATGCAAGCTCTATAGGGGCAATTACACCGCACAACAAATTTTTTTGCTTCTTGAACAATGTTAGGTGTTTCTTCAAGATTTTTGGTTGCTGATCACGAATAGCACAACAAAATTTACGCATCACCTACAGCTTAAGAGAAATCTTCAGTGTTAACATTATCAGTACCTGTTGGCTACACAGAACACATGAAGGAAACGTATGAGAATATGGAACTGTTGCTCAACCACATCCAGTATAGCTGGTACTACTGGAATATCTGTGGAGAGCTGAAAGTTGTTGCTCTGTTACTGGGACTGTAGCTCAGCTATACCAAGTACTGTTGTTTCATCTGTGAATGGGACAGCCATGCCAAAAGAGTCTCATTATTGTCGACAGAGCTGGCCACTGCGCAAAAAGTTAGTTCCAGGACAGAAAAATGTTGCCCATAAACCACTTGCCAAGCCGGCAAAGATCTTTTTGCCTCTTCTACACATAAAACTTGGACCCCTGAAAAATTTTGTGAAAGCACTGAACAAGGAAGGCGAAGGTTTTTGCTTTTTAAGACAGATATTTCCAAGAATAAATGACGCAGAGATCAAAGAAGGCCTTTTTGTTGGTCCCCAGATCAGACATGTTATGAGTGACAAGCGGTTTGATGCATAAAACAAACTATATTTGTGCATACCCTATAGGTACCAGTCACAATCACCTAACACTTTTCAGGAAGCAAGACATTTAAAAAAAAATTGTTGTGTAGTGTTATAAGCAGCCAATTCACCTTAAATCCATGTTTTTGGACTGTGGGAGGAAACCAGAGGAAATAACACTGAGAATATGGAAACTCCACCCAGATTAGCTCAGTGGCGCTTAGAGCCAATCTCTATTTGTAAGTTGCTTTGGATAAAAGCATCTGCTAAATGACCTCATGTGTTGAAGTGGGGTGTTAAACAATCCTGAACACATATCAATGACACCACAGTAACATTACATGGTTAATTAACTACAACATAGTAACACAAAATATTACTTTTTTGACTGAGTGCTGTGATTAACCAATCAGAATCAGGTCTTGAGGGGAGATTATAGGTATTAAGCAAGTTATGTGGTTAAAAGTAGGTTTGTAACGTTTGGCCCAAATTTAAAGAAAATACCCCGATCTTTCATTAGACAACAAATTTAGAAGAATGGGATGGATGGACAAACAAACCCCTCAGAACCATCCGCTGCTGCTGAGACGAGAATTAAAAAAATACAATAAAATAAGTGAATGCTACAAAATCACTGAATGTCCAGATTCTATTTCACCTTCTCACTGCCGGCCAAGTCCACCAGATAAAGTTTCCCACTGAGCTTCTGCTCGGTCTGTGTGTTCTCCTGTTTAACATTAATCAGGAAGATACTGTGACTCCGGGAACTGTGCTCATTCATGTCTGAAAAACACCCGCAGTAAAAAAGAAATTAGTAAAATGAAACACGGGCTACATAAAAAGATGAAACTGATCCCAGAGACCTTTAAAAAAATCTGCGAGACATGATAGGAAACGTTCAGTTCTGTTTAAGGATGTCCATAGGTAGAGGGTAGTTAACATAACCTGCAACTGATTTATTATTTAAATCACAACATGTTTAGGAATGAAAGCCTTACAGACATTTTTATAACAATTATAACAATATAAAAGGTTTATGATTCATGTTTTGGCTCACATGGGTTTGTTTCAGCTGTGAGTAATTAAAGACTGTGAAAGCTTTTAAGAAATTAACCTTTTATGAAAAATGATTCATAAGTGTTATCTGATCGCTAATCTTGTCATTAAGCCAGACATTAAATGGTTGTACAATGCAAACAATTCAACAGTATATTTGTATGGCCCTGCTCAGATTAAACACTTGCAGCAAGGATGTTACAAAATGACCTTTTTTGGTGAAAACCGAACATTTCATATATTCATTCATTCATTATCTTCCGCTTAATCCTCTACGAGAGTCGCGGGGGCCTCCCCATGCCCACACAGAAGAAAACATCTTGGATGCTGGGCAGATACACCTAGGACAGGGGGGTAATCCATTGCTGCGCGCACACTCTCACACAACAGATATAAGGGAAATTTAGAGCAGTCCATGTTTTTGAACTGTGGGAGAAAACCAGAGAACACGGAGGAAACCCACGTGGATGCGGGGAGAACATAGAAACTCCACCCAGATCGGGATTCTAACCTGAATCCCCAGCACTGAAGGACATGCTAACCACTAAGCCATTGTGCCACCCCCATTTTATAAAAAGTTGAATTAATTTCATTCATCATCTTCCACTTAATCCTGTATTAGGGTCGCGGTGGGGTTTCCCATGCCCATCCAGGTCTCAGGCGCTGGGCAGATACACACAGAGCAGGGTGCAAATCAATCACTGGGCACACACTCACTCAGACAGCCGCACAAACACACACTATTTAGAGCATTCAATTTACCTTATATCCATGTTTTTAAAATGTGGGCGGAAACCCCCGCAGACACAGGGACAGAGGCGAAACATGCTAACCACTAAGCCAACGTTAAATTAATTTAATATTGGTTAAAAATAGGTTTAAAATAAACTGCAAAATTAAATTATTTATTATTCACTAAACTACTATCATGGGTGGCTCAGTGGTTAGCATGTTTGCCCCTCAACGTTGGGTGGAGTTTCCAAGTTTTCCTCTTGTCTGTATGGGCTTTCTCCCACAAAAACATGGATTCATGATACATTGGCTGCTCTAAATTGCCCCGATAGTGTAGTTGTGTATGAGTGAATGTGTGCCCAGTGATAAACAGGCAACCTGTTTAACAGCAGCAAATCTGTGTCCTGACAGGAAGTGGTTCCTATTCCTATACAGTGAATTCTGTACTGATATGCGCACAGCATGCAGACCTTTTGTTAGAAACAAAACTAAACAATGTTCAAGAAATGAGATTGTGCAAGTATAATAATTAAGGCATGCAAATTGCACCATGTTTACCTAACCGCTAGAAACATCCCTCATGTTCACTCACCAGCTGCATCGATCCATCCTCAGCATCATTACAAATTTAAATAAGCAATGCTGATTCGCTTGTTGCTCTGCTATGTACCACACGGAATTATAAAGAACTGTACTGGTAGGAAACATTGTAATTTAATATTATTAAAGCTTGGTGAAGGTGGAAGCAAAACAGGCCGTCTTTTGCTACAAAAGGAGGTCGTAAATCTATGGTTTAGAAACACCACCTCTGAAAGGTGAGCTGTAGCACGTCAAACAACCGAAGCTCAACTAATTTGTTTGGAAACCCAAGCAGGAGGAGCAGTGCTGTTGGCAACAGCCCTCAGCTGCACTTCTGGGATTTGACCATGTAATTCTCAAGTGCAATGAACACAGAGTGACAAATAGGTTTCCACTTTTAAAATCAAACATGCACAAACTACTAAATAAAGAAAAGAAAATGCTCAACCTGTACTAAAACAAATGCAAATATTATACTAAGTGTTAGGCCATATCTAAAAAAATAAAAAATGAAAAAAAAACAAAAAAAAAACAAAAAAAAGCTAAATGCATATTTTATATTGATCTATGGCAAACTGATTAATAGCGGTGGTACTAAAATTAAGCCAGTTGCAGATTCAGCACTGTATACTACACCACTGAACTGCTGCTGTACCTTTAAGACTGATATGTAAATAAGGTTTAACCATGACCTCTTTAAAAAACCAAAGCACTGGTTGGTTTTCTAATTTCCATTCGAGGTAATTCTGGCAGATAATTCAGTACAAACCCTAAAGAAACATTCAGCGAGGTTTTGAAATAGTCTGAAATGAAGAATGTTTAATCCTCTAATTCACTTGTGAATGCAGTTTCCATACAAGACATACAAATTAATACACTCCAGCTCTTTACCTGTCGATTCAGGCTTTCATGAGATTTATAACTAAATAGACAAACGAGTGTGTACGTGTGTGTTTGTACACACTTACTGGTCACAGCCACATGTCGGTTGGATTTTCCCTCATCAATAGTGTCCATTACTTCATCTGGGCTACACACAAAGCGCTCGGTGCAACCCTGCAGAAACAAAACTCAGATTTAACCCTCTGTGTTTTTACATAACCAACTAGAACTTCATCAAACTTTACCTTTACATACGGAACCCTGTTCTTGTCCTCATGCACTGACAGATTTGTCTTTGACACTGCAAAGAAAAACGACTGTATTAAATAAGACACGAAAATATCAGAACATTCAGGAAATAGGATTCATGGATGCATAACACAGATGCGCCAGCTGTTGTACCGTTTTATAATCTTACCATCCAGCAAGTCTCGGATTTTATCCAGGTAGATCTCGAAATAAGACACCTACAAAACAACAAATACTGATAAATACATCCATTCTGTTATTTATTCATTTATTACTTTTATTCCAGTCTTTTATGTAAAATGCTCAGATTAAATTAAAAAATTTGGGCTTTTTAAAGTCCACATACAGCAGCAACGTGTAAACCACTTTAATAATTCGGTCGAAAATATGGACCACACCAAGATCCCACCATGGAGAGTTGTGTATGTGCGTTTGTTGAGGTTATAGAGAATGGAACCAGATAATGAGGAACATGTAAAAAAAACAGGTCAGCATTGTAACGGCTGCATCGCTGGGTATTGAGGAGCTTTATATACAGTATATACACTGGAGATCAAAATTAGAGAACAACACACAATTTCCTAAATGTCAAGGTCACTATATAGTCCTATGTGAATGTATCCTAACAGGAGTTAAAGAGCAGTATTTTAAACATATTTCATGAGTTGCATATATTCTA
>JAOUQT010042846.1:0-11052 GCA_025769995.1 Xyliphius kryptos
CAAATATTGTCTAATGTCACTATCTTATATGAGAGGTGATTTTGATGCAAGTAGCATTTTATCAGTAATCACATCCGACCCGCAAGGTAACCCAGTGAGTGATCAGTGTGCTTTGGTAAAAGCTGAATAAAATGTCAGCTAGTACTGTTTTCAGAAAATAATGAACCATTATGATAAAAAAAGCAAGTCCTCAACTACTTTATTTCTTTTATATTCAAATTATAAACAGGAAAAGGGAAGTCAGAGTTAAACACTGGACTTGCAGAAGGACAGAGAAACAGTCAAAGTTCATGTGTGGGATGGAATCCAAAGTTCGCTAACCATGCAACGGAATAATCTGCCTCCCACTATGGTCAGTCTTATCCTACAAAGCACCAATAGTTGATACCCAGACCCTAGCTGAGCTTACGGTGAGCTGATGAGGCAAGAATGCTCATCAAGATAAAGGAGAAGAGAGACTATGCAGTGTTTTAAAATATAAGAAAGAATGACAGGCAGCCAGACTGAGCTTAAGGACAGATAAGCAAAATGTATAATAAAAAAGGAAGAAAAATAGTGCAGATAATTCTGTGGTGCTCATACTAATAGATTAGCAAATAAGTTAAAACTTTGATGTTATGTAGTAGACCAATAGCTCAAACCTGCATAGCCTTGTAGAGAAAATTAGAAATGTATTTCCACCAGAGATATTAAGTGAAATTTCCTATAGAGTAATGATTAAATTAAGCAACAGTTGTGTCTTGCTTTCCAGTGAAACACAGACAACAGATAAGAATAAGTATCAAAGGCTGCACTACAGACATGAGATCAGCAGAGTGACTGACTATGTAGCATTCGCTTACCCTGCTCCGTCAGTTTACGTAGCCTACCACTTTGTGGCTGAGTTTCTGTCAGACCCAAACACTACCTTTTTTATAATACAGCTGACAGTGGACTTTTCTTTCTTTGCATTTAACCCATCTGGGGGCGCACTTAGAACACCCCGAGCAGTGTGCTTTTCCTCTATTGAGGTTGGTGGTTGGGTGCCTTGCTCAACAGTACTTCAGCACTGACTTGCCTGGGGATCAATCAAAATTTTTTTTGGTCCATAGCCATCTACGCTATCTCAGCAATGGCTGCCCTATACTTGTTGTCAATAATAAAAACATCTCACAAGGGTAGATTAGTAATATTTTACGAGAAATCAGCTGGCTTTTAACTTTAATCTAGGTCAGTAACATATTTACTTTTATGTCTTATTTAAGAATAAGAATAAATAAGAATATTTATAATATTCCTATTTAGCATAATAAAGAGCTTTGGTAATGCTCTAGTGTGCTTACATTCTGGATGGTTCCGTTGAGGCTGCGGAGCATCATCTCCACACTGTGTGCCACCTCCTGTGTTTGTTTCTGCAGGTCTAGCAGCACAGTAGGATCAATGGGTGGGATGTCAGCTGGTCGACGCGATGAACCACGACCTCTCACGACTGGGCCTGTGCAGTCAGCTGCACCAAACACACAGTTAATCATTTTAACGTATGTCATATAATAATCAGATTGTTTAATCAATAATAATTTCAAAAGAAATTTATATGAAAATTGACTATGACACATACAGTCTGTGTCAAGGCTGGGGCGTGAACTCATTTTTATTTTCTGCTCCAAGTTCTTGGTGATGAAATGAGTGAGATCTCCATCGTGGCTTACTGTGCCCTCCAGTTCCAAAGCGCTGGAAATAGTGGCCCTGCGGCCCTCGCCAGCTGTAGCTCGTAAGCCACCACCACACGCCTCACTAATGCCATCTAGACTCTTACTGTCCTGCATACCCCGAACCACCCTTTCCCGTCCTGGAGCAGAACGCACTCGCACCTCTGCCATCACATGAGCTGGCCGTGGCCAATCGTCAAGAGCTGGCAGCACGGGGGGAGGAACCGATCCTGGGTGGGGAGCAGGGACCAGAGGTGGGGCCTGGTCTGGAGGTGTTGAAGCAGAAAAATGGGCATTATTGTAAGGGTTACAGTTGACTGATTCTGTAGGTGGGGTTTGTGATGTGGCAGAGTCTTCAGTGGTGGTCTCTTTTAATGGCTGAGGAGACAAAGAAATTTAAATGCACATAAAGTAGAAATTTTTTATATAGTGACTCTCAAGCCTGCACAAGCTCAAATAAAAAAGTGATTTTTTTTAATGTTAAATAAAATTCAGATTTGATTAAATTCACCAGATCCAAAAGAACACAAAGTCCGTTATCGAATGCAAGCCTGCTCAATCACAAAAAATATACAAAAGAACAAAGAAAATTTTTGAAGACCTGAGAAGAGTCTTATATCAGGATGGAAAAAATAATCTCGAAAGGAGTTGGTGTGTAATACTTTCAGAATAATGAATTGCAAAGTGTACAAGCAAACTCAAAAGGAAATTTTTAGGACATACACGATATTTTCAAAAGTATTCGCTCACCTGCTTTAAGTCACATATGAGCTAATCCATAGGGTTCAATATGATGTTGGTCCACCCTTTGCAGCTAGAACAGCTTCAACTCTTCTGGCAAGGCTGTCCACCAGGTTTAGTGTTTATGGGAATTTTTGACCATTCTTCCAGAAGCACATTAGTGAGGTCACTGATGTTGGATGAAAATGCCTGGCTCTCAGGCTCCGCTCTAATTCATCCCAAAGATGTTCTATCGGGTTAAGGTCAGGACTCTGTGCAGGCCAGTCAAGTTCATCCACACCAGACTCTGTCATCCATGTGTTTATAGACCTTACTTTGTGCACAGGTGCACAGTCATGTTGGAGATGAAGGTGCCAGCTCCAAACTGTTCCCACAAAGTTGGAAGCATGTAATTGTCCAAATGTCTTGGTATGCTGAAGCATGCATACACCTGTGGCCATTGAAGTGATTGGAACACCTGATTCCGACAATTTGCATGGATGAGCAAATAATTTTGGAAATATAGTGTACTTTTGCAGGTTTTATAAAGTTTCCTTATAAATGTAGGTTTTATAAGATTTCCCTTTGCATGAGTGCCCACTGTAAATTGGTAGTGCCAAAGATATTTTGGGAAATAGCTTGAGAATCTTTTTATGGAGAGTTGACCTCGAGGCATAATGAGTTGAGTCAAGCAGTATATGTATTTCTGTATGCACTGCGATAACTATAACTGTTAAAATCACATCAAATTACAGTTAACACTTCAGGTTATTCTCTCTATAGAGATGTATATACATCTGGGTTTTCTAGTATATTTCCTTATACTTGCCGAAAACAAATTGCAAATAGGTATTTATTTAATTAATGTGTGATGCTCTGTTATCCCATTAAGTCTACTCTGAATCCACCAACACATTCTAGTCACAGTGCATTTTCCTGCATTGTTGGAACACATGAAAGATCTACATCTCCAACTCTAGCTCAAAACCTCCATTTAAGGTTTTAACAAATTTAAAATGTAAACAAATTTTTTACTTGTGACTTTACTTGACTATACTTGTGAAAGGATACATTCTTTCTCCCCCTGAGACAGTTTCTCTATGTCACACGTGTTGCAGGGAAGCTTCTCAGCCACCACAAACAGCAAGTTGGTATTGTTTATTCTCTTGGCATGGATCAACCTGTGGAGCATATAAATATTAAACATCTGTGTATTTATGTTATGAGAAATGCACATTATATTATATTATTATATACAGAAAAGGAGAAAAGGAGAAAAGGAGAAAATAGAAGAAAAAGAACCGGACCGGATGATCACATCTGTACTGGATGTGTGTGTGTGGTTGTGTGTACTGTCTACTTAATACTGTATATATACCAGAATCAGTGGCTATGTATATATCACGTGTACGCTTCCTAAATTTTCTCTTTTCATAAATCGAGAACTTCTCCTTTCAGCTTATCTCCTTCCTCACCATGACAGACAGATATAGCTAACGCAATACTGCACCTACTGCACACATCTGCCTGTCAATCCCACTCTCCATATTCCCCTCACTTTGTGAACAAGACCCCAATATACTTAATCTCCTCAACTTGATGCACAAACTCTCCCCCAACCACCTTTTTCTGGGCGAGAACCATAACCTCAGACTTGGAGATTCTGATTTTCATCCCTACTGCTTTACAATCTACTGCGAACTGCACTCGTGCATGCTAAAGGTCCTGGCTCAAAGTAGCCAACAATAATACACCATCTGCAAAATTCAGAGAGGAAATCCAGTGGCTCCTGTGCCTGTGCCGAGAAATTCAGTCCATAAAAATAAATAAAATAAGAAAAACGGTGACAAAAAGAAGCCCTGCTGTAGACCAACATGTAGAACAGGTCCAACTTACTACCAGCAATGCAACAAAGCTCCTTCTCTAGGGACTGGTTGGGCAAATGCCAAGAAACCCTAAAGTACCCTGTGGAGACTATAAAGCTGTTCAGTGTTTCATGTCCAGGGCGAAACCCACATTGTTTGACTATTGGCCAAATTCTCCTATGAGTACCATGTCACATCCTTTCCCAGAGAGGCTTTGGAGTGTAAACCCCTAATAGTTGGAACACCACCCCTTTCTATCTTTTTAAAGAGAGCGGCCAACAACCCAGTCTTCTAGTCCCAGTGCCTTGCCAATGAGGAGGTTTTGAACTACCTGAGTGACTTCAGCTTGGGATATGGATAAATCAAATCAACTTTTGGTTACACAGGCTCTGTCTCCTCTGCAGAATGTATGAGTGTAGGATTGAGAAAAGTCTTGAAGTATTCGTTCAAGCATCTGACAATGTGCCTAATTGAGGACAACAACTCCCACCTATACTATAAAACAGTGTTGGAAAAACACTGCTTTTCCCTTCTGAGATGTTGGAAAGTTTGGCAGAATTTCTTTGAGGCTGACCAGTAGTCCTCCTCCATGGCTCGACAAACTTCTCCCAGACCAGAGTTTTTTCTTCCACGAGCACCTGAGCCACAGCATTATTGGCTTGCCAGTACCTGACAACTGCCACCTTCTTCAGCTTTCCTTACTAAAACATATGGCGGCTGAGTTGGGAAGATATGAGCAAGGCTACACCAGCACTTTGACACTCACACGGGAGTTTGGTTTCAGAGCAGACTATCTCTAGGTATTACTGCTTGACCTCCCTCACTAGCTTACACTCTTCCCCCATTGAGGTGACATTTCATGTTCCCAAAGCCATTGTCCAGGGAATACGAATTTTGTGGCTCCCGTCCACAAACGCTACCCAAATCACAAAGCACCGGCCCCTTCTGAACCTTCCAGGGGTGGTCTTATAGGAAGCGGGCCCACATAATTCCTTCGGACTGTACCCAGTCTCCACAGTAATGGGTCCAATGGGCATAAACCCCACCAGGAGGTACACACACGTGAGCCCTGACCCCAGGACTAAACCCAGGGTAGGGTATTGGTGATGCCAATTTGAGTGGTGTGAACATCCTTGCTTTTTTATTTGTCATGAGAAATATACAAATAAATATAATGTGTAAGACAAAATAAATTCAGTAAATTATGCATGTCTTTGGAATGCGAGAGGAAGATGGAATACCCTGAAAAAACCCGCGCGAACTCGGGGAGAACATGTCAACTCCCCAGAGAAATTTCCGGAGAACCCGGTCCTCTTGCTATGAGGCTGCAGCACCAACCACTCCGCCACCATGCCGTACATACGAGTAGACTTAATATTAACATTTGTATTACATAATGAAAATATTATACACCCACAGTAGGACGCTATCTCAGACCATTACTTAATCACATTTAAAATAGGGCTTAATTATAATATACCCACTCTGCTGCGTTACAGCTTTAGGTGCACATTTACATTAGACTATACCTTTGGTTGGCTCACTGTACAAATATACAGTACAGAACTTGATGGGGCAATCGATATCTTAGAGTCTACATTAGATTAGATATTGATATTAGATATTGTAGCACATTTTAAATGAGAATTAATTAAAGAGAAAAATTAGCTCCTATGTATAATGATCAGCATCAAACTAAACTATTAGTGTTTAAAACAGCTTGACAGGAAAGTCAGATGAGCCATAGAAAAGCTCTTAGTGCAACTATTTCAGGATTATATCTGCAATTTATTCAAAGAAAATAAAAAAAATCCCTATTTTGTACTGCAGCTAAGCTAAATCACAAATATTCCAAACTAAGGCTTATGTGCATCATTAATAAATAGTTGTGCATGCAAGAATGTTTGAAATAATGCTGACAACTATAAAAACTATTAAATATCTGGCAAGCAGCAGTAGTGCTGCCATGAATGCCTGATAACATGTCAGAAAAGAATGTCTGGACAGGTTTGAGGATTTAGAAACTTAAACAGCCACTTGCTACAACCGTGATGAACAGAAAAGCATCTCCAAACACATGATCTGTTCAACCTTGAAACAGATTGCCAGCAACAGTAGAAACCACTTCAGGTTGACAGGTTTACTCCTGTCAGACAAGAACAGGTATCTGAGGCTGCATTCTGGACAGATTACTGGATGGATTTTTTTCTTCATCTTTCGGCTTTTTCCTGTCACCAGGGGTCGCCACAGCGAGTTCCTCACAGTAGGATCTGGCACATGTTTTACGCCTTACTCTTTCGGGCTTAAGACAGGACAATTTAAGTTCTACAATTCACCTAGAATGACAATTTAGCATTTCCAATTTACCTAGCGTGCATGTCTTTGGCCTGTGGGAGGAAACCGGAGCACCCGGAGAAAACCCATGCTAACACGGGAAGAACAGGCAAACTCCATCTACAGGCTTTGTTTTTCTACATCCAAAATATGAGAAAGATTCCACTTTCTCCAAACCTCTGACTTCCACCATGATGAAACAAAAACACAGTATCTGCTTATTTGTTCTTGCTCTTGCTTTCTCCAGGATGATACAGAGGTTTGTGATCTCGTCCCTTGTTCCCTTTTGTTGGCCTAAATTCAGCTTGTTCATGGGCATCACTCCTTCAAGCTTCGTCTGCATATGCTACTAGATCACTCTCAACAGACAGGTATGACCAGTGCAATGGTCCTGTAGTTGCTGCAATGGAACAAGTCTCCTATCTTGACTGACTGTGTCCATTCTTCCGGCCAGATTCCAGTTTGCCACACTTTCATACAGATCTTATGGAGCTTGTTGAGCACCATCAACCTTCTTCCCAACTATCATCTTCACCAAACTTTGTTTTTCTCTCACATTTTTCTTTATCCTCTCTGCCATTTCACGGGCTGAGTAAACTGTTTGCTGCTGTTTAAAATACAACATTCTACATTTACTGGTGGTTTCACAAGTCTCTCCAATTCAAATCTGTTGGACACCTTCACCTGGTATTGTTGCTTGAACTGGTCAGTTCTGAGCTTTTCAAAGTCCAGCTGAATTGACAAGATTGTGATCCGAGTGTGCACTGAGGGATTTGTGTACATCATTGATTGACTTGTTTACTTCTTATTGATCAGGATGTAGTCAATCTGCGCTGTGGTCTCCAGATTTGTGCTCCTCTATGTGTTTTTGTGCTAGTTGAGGAAGCTGAAAAGTGTCCTATCAATGCTTAGCACAGGAGTCAACAAGGGTCTGACGCCTATAGTTTCTGGCTTAAAAAGCATATTTCTCAAGCAGTTGATTTTACTCTGCATTCTTCCCGACTCTGGAGCTGAAATCACCGCTGATGACAAGTAGGTTCTCTTTAGGGATCTCTGACATTTTAGGATCTAAATTCTTGTACAGCTTCTCAATCTCTCCATATTTAATTCAGCAGCTGGTGAATAACACTGAATAAAAGTCACATCTCTCGGCTTTGTGGCAAATATGAATGATATAACTCCATGTGTTGTAGGTTTTAAGACATTTAGCAATGTTCCTGTGAATCTAGACAACTCCATGGTCTTTGTGGTCTTCTTTGCTTGAGAACATCACTGTGTGTCCATCCTGTGTATTGAAGTGTCCCGTGACTTTCCACTCAGTCTCAGACAATCCACAAGTGCTGATGTTTATTTTCTAGTCAATTAATAGAATCCCGGGTGGGGCGTCTGTGTGGGTTTCCTCCGGGTGCTGCAGTTTCCTCCCACAGTCTAAGAAACATGTGCTATGCAAATTGTTGTCTCTAAAAATGTTTTGAAATTGAAAATGAAAGCAATTTAATAAAAAACGTTTATAATTAAGAGTTTAATTAATGATAATGATCACATTCATGTTCCTACAGTATTTCAGTGTGTCTGTACTTTTATACCTGATTCTTCTGGATTTATGAGAGAAACGTGATCATGTGATCCACATCAGGTCATTAATCACATCTGACAAGTGAATGTGTCTGACCTTTAAACCATTGATTCTCCTTCATCTCATTAACAACAAACACAGGAGAAATAGAAATACAACTGCTGACTGACACACACTCACACACATACACACACACCCCACACACACACACACACACACACACACTGTGTTGGGTTTCAGATTTATTTCACACGTCTTTATAAAGTTATATCTGCAGGGGTGTATTGATAATATACAGAAAGACAGAGAGATATAAAAACAGAAATGATGTTTAATTTAGAAATAAAACTAAATAATTAAAACAAAGAAGAGATTAAAGGAATCACACACAGGTGCATCACCTCAGGTGCACATGATTAGAACATCATATTGTGCTGCTGACAGTTACAGGAGAGGAGAGACAGATGAGGAGATGTCGGTGGCCATCAGAATGAAGATTGCATTAGATTATGAGTTTGGTAAAGGATTTAAAAAGATCTCTAAACAATTGAAATTCAGGAGTTACCACCAACATGCCCAGGTCTAGACGTGCCAGTGACCATAGATGCTAAAAGATTGAACAAAAATCCTTACAGGACCTACAGCAGGCTCTTTGTAATGTTCATGTGAAAGTGCCTCTACAGTCAGAAAGAGACTTTACATTTAATAGGGAGTGTGAAGGAGGAAACCTTTGCTCTCTAATGGAAAAATGAAGGTTAGACTGACCAGAGATAATATAGAGCAGGTAAAAAGACCAGCACTTCTGGAACAATGTTCTTTGGACAGGACAATGGTCTAGGATGTCACAGACTGGTAGATGGATACTTGTGGTGCTAACACAAGCTATTAGAGGTAGGGTGTTCTAACGTTTCCCTCTCACGTACAATACACATTTCTGTTCATATATTTTATTTACGGAGTGCAGCAATGTTAATCTTTTTAGTTACTCAGTCAAGAGAGGCCAGTTCTTACTGTTCTGATGTACTCAAAATGGCCGTCGTCTTGCTGCGTGTTGATTGGCTGATTGTTAAGCTGCCAGAGGAAGGAGATATCGAGTGATGGGTCATGTGTAGCTTTACAGCTGAGTACAACACTCTCCCCCACCGTCACCTCCACGCGTTTCGGGTTCAGATTCACCCTCATGGGCTCTGTAAAGACAAATCTTAATCTCAGTCTTAAACTTAATCTCAATCTTAATCTCAGTCTTAAACCTAATCTCAATCTTAATCTCAGTCTTAATCTTAATATAAAACTCAATCTCAGTCTTAATCTTAATATAAATCCCAATCTTAATCTCATTCTCAGTCTTAATCTAATATTAATATAAATCATAATCTCAATCTAAATCTCAGTTTTAGTCTCAATATCAAGCTCAATCTTAATCTTAATCACAGTCTTAATCTAAATATCAATCTAAGTCGTAATATCAATCTCAATCTCAATCTCAGTTTTAGTCTTAATGTTAATATAAATCTCAATCTCAGTCTCACACAAACATAACAGTAGAGCTCTGGTTGGGTTTAAGTCATTCAGCTGAGCGTGCTTAGTTTATCAGTGATTTTCACAAAATGGTGTGTGTGTGTGTTTACATGCTAAGAATGTTGTCTCGTTAAAGCAGCTGTTCTTTGTGTTAATATTAAATCTGTTAATTTACTGCTGTAAATCTCTTTTATCTCCAAACACACACAAACTGTCTAAGTATACTGTTTTAAACTAATATTAATATTATTAACAATAATAATAATAATAATAATAATAATAATAATAATAATAATAATAATAACAATAATAATAATAATGATAATAATAATAATAATAACAATAATAATAATAATAAAGATAATAATAACACTAATAATAATAATAATGATAATAATAATAATAATAATAATAACACCAATAATAACACTAATATTGATAATAACACTAAAAATAATAATAATGATAATAATAATAATAATAATATCACTAATAATAATAACACTAATAATAATAATAACACTAATAACAATAATAATAATATTAACACTAATAATAATAATAATGATAATTGATACTTTATTGATCCGTGTGGGAAATTTTTTTCTCTACAATAAACCCATTCAGGGGTTCACTTAGAGCACCTGGAGCAGTGTGCTGCCCCCATTGAGGCACACAGGAAGCCTTGCTCACTTCAGCCATATATTGCTCTCTTCTTCTTTCAGCATCTCTCTTTATTAGGGGTGGCCACGGAGAGCCACCTCACTTTTTCCACCCCTGTCCTCTGCATCTTCTGTTCTCTTACACTGGATACCTCTCTATCTACACTCACCACATCCTCTGCATCTCCTGCTCGCCCTCTACAACAAACAGTCGCCCAACTTCCGGCAGTACCCTGTTTGCTACCAGTACCGGTGGCAGTCTGTTACCCCGGGCCAGTATGGAGGAACTTTAAAGATCATTGATTTGGAAAAGTTTTCGAACGCCCTCTCTGAGACAACCCTGACTAGTTATCCGAGCTTGGGATGGGAACTAGAAATACTAGAAATAGAATAGCCTTGTGACTGGCTGATTAGATATTTGTGTTAGCAAACAATTTAACAAGTGTACTCAATAAAGTGGCCGGTGAGTATATATACTTCATTCATTCATTCACTATACCCGCTTAATCATAGTTTGAGGGTCACTGGGAAGCCGGTTCCCCCACGGCAACTCTGGGCACGAGGGCAGGAACAAGCCTAGACTGCGCCTATTCATCATACAAACTCAACACAGATCTTTCCCAAGTCGCCCAGTGCGGGATTCGAACCCGGGGTCTTCTTGCTGTGAGGACACAGCACTACCCACTGTG
>JAOUQT010042854.1:0-11052 GCA_025769995.1 Xyliphius kryptos
CAGAAAGGTACTTGGTGTGTCATCTGGACAGGTGAAAGACAGCAAGGAAACTTGGTGGTGGAACAAGGAAGTGCAGAAGGTTATTCAGAGGAAGAGGTTGGTAAAAAAGAAATGGGACAGCGATGGGACTGAATAGAGTAAGCAATAGTATAAAGAGATGAAGAGTAGGACAAAGAGGGATCTGATCTGATGACATACCAGCAAAGGTATGGAAATGTATAGGAGAGATTGGAGTGGTGTTTTGACTATACTATTTAATGAGATTTTTGAGAGTGAAATGATGCCTGAGGAATGGAGGGAAAGTGTACTTGTACCGAATTATAAGAACAAGGGTGATGTGCAGAGTTGTAGAAATTACAGGGGAATAAAGATAATGAGCCACACAATGAAGATATGGGAAAGAGTTGAGGAAGCTAGGCTTAGACAAGCAGTGACTATTTGTGAGCAGCAGTATGGTTTCATGCCGAGAAAGAGCACCACAGATGCAATTTTTTGCTTTGAGAATGTTGACAAAGAAGTATAAAGAAGGTCATAAAGCTTATGATAGGCTGCCAAGGAAGGAACTCTGGATGTATGAGAACAGCATACATGAAGTAGCTGTAGGAGTGACAGATAGCTTCAAGGTAAAGATAGGACTGCATTAAGGATCGGCTCTGAGCCCCTTCTTGTTTGCTCTGGTGATGGACAGAACAGATGAGGCCAGACAGGACTCACCGTAGACTATAATGTTTGCAGATGGCATTGTGATCTGTAGTGAGAGCAGGGAGCAGCTAGAAGAGAACTTGGAGAGGTGGATGTATGCTCTGGAAAGGAGGGAAATGAAAGTCAACACTTGTAAGACAGAATACATGTGTGTGAATGAGAGAGAGGGAGGTATAACTGTCAGGCTAAAGGGAATTGTGGAAATAAATAAACTTTTTCATAATATTCTACTTTTATGACCAGCACCTGTATATTTCCAAATGTATTTTCCAAATGATCAGGATCAGGTTTTCCAATAACTTCCATGGCCACAGGAATACTAAGCATACTAAGACATTTTGGACAATTCCATTTTCTTCCAACATTGTGGGAAGAGTTTGGAGCTGGCCCTATGCTCTTCGACTGTGCACCAGTGCACGAAGCAAGGAACATAAAGACATGGATGACAGAGCCTGGTGTGGATAAATTTGACTGGCCTGTACAAAGTCCTAACCTTAACCGAAGACTGAGAGCCAGGCCTTATTGTACAACATCAGTGTGAGACCTCACAAATGCCCTTCTGGAAGAATGGTCAAAAATTCCTATAAACACACTTCTAAATATCATGGACAGCCTTTGCAGAGGAGTTGAAGATGTTCTAGCTGCAAAGGGTTGACCAACATCATATTGAACCCTATGGATTAGCTCATATGTGAGTCAAGGCAGGTGAGCGACTACTTTTGGAAATATAGTGTAAGATTGGATCTATAACTGGCAAAACATAAGGTGACACAATATGAAGTCGAGCTGTTTTGTGTCTTATTAAGTAATTGTTTTGTGTTATAAGGCAGTAATTGGAATAAGGACAATAAAGGGTCTATAATCCTGTTTCAACAATATTCCTTCCGTTATATTCCTTTTAAACTTTCTTATATAGGACAACTGGAGAGATTGCATAACAGTGTTGCTCTTAAATGCAGCTTGTTTGATAGACCTGTGGTGTTCTCAGCACTCATTTTGTGGGAAGATATTAGGGCATGATTTGCAAAAGCCGGCAACTCTAGCAGAAATAAGATGAAAAAAAGGCAATAGTTAGGTGTAATAGCCTACTACACAAAGTTAATTCCAGATGAAGCCCAACCTCCCACTATATGTTAGTTTTCATGGTTACTGAACCCTGTCCAATTCCTAGAGATGTCCTCAGCTACACATCCTTAAAAGTGTAGTTTAAAAAATAAAAACCATAGAGCAGATAATAGTTATTAGAGGACATTATTTTTTGGCAGCTAATACATTTTAGAACCAAAGTCAAGTTGTAGTGTATTTTTTTTTGTTTCAAAATTGAGCTATCAAATGTTTGCAATGGTTTCTACGAAGCCCACATTGATCGATTATTATACACAAAATCTATCACTGAATTAGGAACACCTAGCTAATAGGATCGGCCGTCTTTTGAATAAATTATAGCAGGCAGCTGTCCGGGAACAAACTCTACAAGGCTGCAAACATTTTCCATAGGTAAGTCTATCCATGCATGTCTACCCAATGCACCACCCCCAAATGGCTAGTTTGACGCTTGCCTATCAATAACATGTATGTCACATAACCAAAAACTGGGGGGTTTTAACTGTGATCATATTCCAAATAGTCCAAAATACCATATTAATGTAATATCATTGTAATTTCAGTGTCTTTTTACTTTTTCAATACAGGAAGAATAAGCACTGCTCAAAATGAATATGGTCCCAAGTATGTGAACTCTTACATGTTTGTGACCACTTCTTTCTTTAGCCTGACTGTTCTACCTCCCTCCCTCTCATTCACACACATGTATCTGTCTTACTACAGTTTACTTCTATTCCCCTCTTTTCCAGAGTATACCTCCACCTCTTCAAGTTCTCTTCTAGCTGTTCCCTGCTCTCACTACAGATCACAAAGTCATCTGCAAATATCATAGTCCATGGCGATTCTTGTCTGACCTCATCTGTTAGTCTGTCCATCACCCGAGCAAACAAGAAGATAATCAGAGCCAATTCTCAATTCAGTCCTAGCTCTATCTATCCTTCAGCTATCCATCCCACAGCACAGCCCACCACTGTCACGCTGTTCTCATACATGTCCTGAACCAATCTAACCTACTTTTCAGCCACTCCAAACCTCATACAACACCATCGTTCATCTCTCGGCACCGTATCATAAGCTTTTCTAAATCTACAATCACACAGTGGAGCACTTTCTGACCATCTCTATACTTCTCCATCATCATTCACAAAGCAAAAATCGCATATGTGTTGCTCTTTCTGGACATTAAACTATACTGCTGCTTACAAACAGTAACTCCTTGCCTAAGCCTAGCTTCTACATCACTCTCCCAAATCTTGTGTGGCTTGTTAACTTTACGCTCCGTAATTGCTACAACTCTACACTTTTCCCCCATTCCACAGGCATCATTTCACTCTCATAAATCTCATTGAATAATCATGTGAATGCACTACTCAGATCTCTCCTATTTCCATATCTCTACCATATGTAATCAGGCCCAACTAATTTTTCCTACTCTATCCTTATATTCCTTCCCAACTCAACCATGTTAATATTTGTTCCCTTCTCTTCCACAATTGCTATTCCTTTCACTCTTCTTTCCCAGTCATTCTCCTCATTAATCAGCTCCTCACCTGTCAGTACCTTTTCATTTCTTACCTTCATCACCCTGACATGTTGCACATCCTTTTTTCTCTCTATCTCTCTGTCTCACCGATACAACACCCTCTGTCCTTCCTTACTGTCTAACCTCTCGTACAATTCATCATAGGCCTTCTGCTTGGCCTTTGCTACCCTCCCTCTTTGTCCTACGCTGCATCTCTTCGTAGTCCTGCTTACACTCTTTAGTCCCTGTCCCATTTCTTATTTGCTATCCTCAATTCCTTGTCCCACCACTAAATTTCTTGCTGTCTATTACATTTCAGAGAACACACCAAGTACCTTCCTGCCTGTCTGTCTAATCACTGTTGCTTCTGCTACCCAGTCATCTGGAACCTCTTTCTCAACTCCTCTCTGAACTTCTCATAGCATTCCTCCTTTCTTAACTTCCACCATTTCAAACAACTTCATTCACACAGGCTGTCTGCTTCTGCCTCCACTCTTGTAGGTCATCCTGTGATTCTTCTTCTTTTGGAAACGTGTGTGTACCACACACATTTCCATCATCTTGGCAAAATCCACCAGCATCTTCTCTTCTAGGTTTCTATCCTCAACACTTGCCCATCACCTTCTCATCTCATTTGTTTCCTTCACCACCATGCAAATTGAAATCTGCACAAATCACCACTCTCTCCATTTTGGGAATGCCCTCTCCACTTTAGCTTCCTTCAGACTCTTTCTACTCTATCTCACAGCAAACTTATGGTGCATAGCCACTGACAACATTTACCATTACACTTTCAATTTCTAGCCTCAAACTCATCACCCTATCTGACACTCTTTTCACCTCAACAACACTCTTTGCATAGATCTCTTTCAGAACCACCCCGACTCTATTTCTTTTCCTATCCATTACAATGCTTCGAGCCTTGCTACCCTTCCACTTTGTCTTCTGCACACACAAAATATCCACATTTTTTCTCTGCATCATGTCAGCCAGTTCTCTACCTTTCCCTGCCATCTTTGACTCTCCTGTTGCCTCCTCGGGGAGGCGGGGGCAGTCGTAGTCTTGTAATTAATGAACCAGCCTTGTGATCGGAAGGTCCCAGGTTCGATTCCAAGTAGCGACAAGTAGCGACGTGTGCTCACTTCACCAGTGTGTGTGTATTTGTGTCTTTCGCTGCCCGGATGAGTTAAATGCAGAGGACCAATACTGCTGTGTGCGAACGTAGTGGCAAAAAATGTATCACTATCACTCATCGTCTTATGCAAACAGTAGCTCAATTTCCCCCAATACCGTGTTTACCACCATCACTGGGGGCAGTCATTGTTAACCTGGGTCACAAGTGATCTGGTATAGAGGAACATTCAAGGACTCTCATTACAGTTTTGGCAAATGTTTTATGCCGGATGCCCTTCCTGACGCAACCCTCATCATTTAACAGGTTAACTGGTGTCTCTAAATTGGCCCTTAATGTTTGAATGTGAGTGTGTGTGTACTTTACAATGGAGTGGCACCCTGTCTAGGGTTGTTCCTGCCCTTGCAACAAGAGTTTCACTGTGGTCTGCAAGCCTGGGTCGATTCAGCAGAACATAAATGAATGTATGAATGAATGAATGAATGAATAAAATCTTTCGTTAATAGTAATAAGTAATTGCTAATCATTTACAATTTTGTGTTTGTTAGTAATTATTTAAAAGTTGTCGGTACACAGAAAGAAATGTTAGCGGTACACACAGAAAGAAATATGAGAAGCAAACTCAAAATAATTATGTAAGGCGACAAAAAATGCTATTTCTGTTGATGAAGCACATTCACATAAATGAGGTGAAACAGCACAAACCACCAGCATGCATGTTAACATCTTCATCTGTGTATCGAACGTTAACCGTTATTAATTTGGTTACTCTATAATCAGTTAAAAATAATAATTATTATGTGTGTATGTTTTTTTAAACCTAATATTCACATGCAGGACCTTCCTCTTTTTCACAGAACAAATCAGGCATCAAAGATTTCAGATGAAAATGTACAGCGAAAAGAAGCAAAAGAGAAGCATTTTAAAAATTTGTTTAGTTTTAAAATACTGTACATATTATTTGCATTTATAAGTGTAACACCCTGCACCGATGGAGAAGTAGAGCACAAGACAGAGTGAGTGGGCATGTTAGAGTATGCCTCCGTGGAGGGATGTTCTGTGTGCAGGTAACTAGACAGGAATGCGAGAGAACACGGGGCTTCACCGCGAGATGTGATCCACTCTATAGAAAAACGAGAGGAATTACTAAGTGCTTGAAACGTAAACTCTTTAATATGGTCGTCATCTTCAAATTCAAATTGGGTAACAGATAAATATCGCACCAAGTGACCTCATCCTCCTCAGAAGAGACATCCCATATTAATGTAGAACATAAAAACATGATTAAAACCGAAAAACAAAACTTAACAGCGAATGCGCTGTGAAACATATAAAATTGTAAATAGAAAACACAAAGGTGAATGCAGGGAATAAAATACTACTTTAGTCCATAAGAGAATCCAAATGTCTGTAAACAGAACAGCACATATCCCACAGCATCATAAAAATAAATACATATTTATATATATACCTCTAATTACAAATATATAGTGATCTGCCCAGAAAGCAGAAAAAGCTCATCTTAAAAGCTAGTGCATTAAATAAAGAAGTAATAGGCATTCCTTAGAAAGGCTGTGTCGTAATAACAGAAAACAAGGTCCCCTAGAAAGTAGTCATGAACAATAAAAAACAAGCCAACTGCAAATACCTGACAATCATTAATTAATAGATAACAATTAAAAAATCAATTTGTTTAAAGTTATTTAAAATTAATGTATTTTTTTTATTTTCTGATTTGAATATATAACTAGGTTTCCAAGAGTTCAGAATGATAGCAGTAGTAGTGCAGTAGATTCTTATAACACGAACAGACTCAGTATTCATGATTTGAATGCTCTTAATTTCAAAGAGGTGTGTTCTAAATAATAGTAATATGGATATCAATTGGTGACGTCAGTCATTCTGTGAAGAAATAGATGCGAATCAGGTGGCTGTTATTTAAGTATTTAACATAATGTACATGTGCATATTTCCTTGAAAGCCATGGAAATATGGGTTGCTACAGACACTGTTTAGAAGAACAGCGTATTTTAATTAAAAAGTTAATAATAGACAAATATAGGCTGCTCAGCTTAAATTATCCATTATCTGTATTTTGTTTAGATACGGCTTCTTCTTTGAACTATAGAGTTTTATAATATTCCTGAGCCCATTTTGTGATTTCCAATACAGCAGCATGCCTGTATATGATGCAGCGCCGTCTAAGGGCCAGTATGGTTTTCTGTCCTTGACCCTTATGCACAGAGATTACTCCAGATTCTCTGAATCTTTTGATGATATTATGCATGATGATGCATAAGATGATGATATGTTCAAACTCTTTGCAATTTTACACCGTCAAACTCCTGTCTGATACTGCTTCACTATTTGTCAGCGCAGAAATAGGGGGATTGGTGATTCTCTTCCTTTCTTTAATTCTGAGAGCCACTGCCACACATTTTTTTATACCCAGTCATGTTAATGACCTATTGTCAATTGGTCCTCCAGCCTCTTATTGCCTCTCATCTTATTTTGAGATGTGTTACTGTCACCAAATTTCAAATAAGCCAATATTTGTCATGAAAGTTCAAATTGTCTTTCGACATTTGATATGTTGTCTATGTTCTACTGTGAATACAATATCAGTTTAATATAAGCTCATGAGCTCCTCATCCTATCTCTAAAGGAGTACCCCGCCACTTATGCAGAGCAGAATTTCTGCCACTTGCATTTAGGATCTTGTTCTTTTGGGCATGACTCAGATTTCATGACCATAAGTGAGGGTAGGAACCTAGACTTACCGGTAAAATGGAGAGCTTCACCTATTGGCTCTGCTTCTTCTTTATCGTGACAGACCATAAAGCAACTGCATTAATCAGTTTAACTTAGCACTGTATTTTGTTTCATTGATTATAGAATGATATTCAAAATGGTACAGCACAGCCAACTGTGGATAATATGTATTTGAGATGGATTCCCATCACACCTGGTCACACTGATCAAAAAAAAGAGTCCAACAAGGATGTAACCTCTCACCATGCATGTATATATGTTCAACATCCTAGCAGAACAAGTGTTGAGGAAAGCTCTACAAGGATTTATAGGAAGATTCAGGATTGGTGGCCACATCACAAGATCTTCAGGAGCTACACATGATGATCAATGAGGCTAAAACAAAAGTAACGACCAACACCAAAAAAATTGTGGAGCTCATGATGAAAAACAGAAGTATAAAGGAAGGGTACACTGACTGGTTACTCTTATTTTACCGAGGTTTATCTCAGCAGATTTTGTGTAGCATTATTCTCCCTCTTTACCTCTAGTGGCCTTAAGAATTTAGCCTGCAATTAGAAATAAAAGGAGTCAAGCAGAAAATCCCTGAGAGTTGCTTTGCAAGCACATGCACTTGCCTTTTTGATCTCCTTTTTGAGATACATGTATTTTCAAGCCCATTAAGAAGAGTGTTGCATATGGAGGATTTATTATCTGTAGGACTTATCAGCTCAGCAAGGTTCCATTGTCGATCAATACAGCAAAAAATCTCTTCCACAACCCTGGTCTGCTACCCACCCTTAACAACTAATTTCTAGGACTACCATATTGCCCCTGGGAGATCAAAGGTTATCCCAGAGGTTTGGAGAGGAGGGATGATCATGAAGCTGCCTAAGAAAGGCAACCTGAAATATAGTAGGATTGAGGAATTACATGACTGTATATTGTTTAAAAGATACTGGAAAGAATTGTCATAGACAGAAACAAGAATGGAGTGGATAAAATTCTAAGAAAGGAACAAGCAGGATATAGACGAGTAAGAGGAACAACAGACCAAGTCTTTATTCTATGAAACATCATATATTAAGTGAATGAGTGGCAAGCAACCATATACATTAACTTTACAGGCTTAACAAAGTATTAGATTCTGTCCACTGTGAAAGCTTATAGGCAATCATGCAAAAGTACGGAATCCCAGACAAGTCAGGAGGATTGTGGAACTATTGTATGAATGTGCTCTAGAAGATCATAGACATTGAGGTGAATGGTTTGAGATTAAGACTGGTTCAAACAAGGTTGTAAACTTGACAGTTGGTAAATAAGAGAATGGCAAAAGGTGGAAACTAACCTCAAGGCTTGTCCTAGATTTTGCTGATGATGTGGCCTTGCTATCCTGTACAAGAGAACACATTCAAGGCAAGAGTAACCGAATAGACGAATCAGCCAAACGTTTCAGGCTAAGAATCAACCTGGGAAAGATACATTTTTAAGAATTATTGCAAGAAACCAGACAAGGATTACAATCGATGGACAAAATATTGAGTAAGTGAATAGATTCACATATCCTGGAGCGACGGTTAGTAAAGAAGGAAGCAGAATGACATATCTGACATAGCAGTGGTTCTCTCCCAGGGGAGCAAGCACAAAATGTAAAGGGGAAGAAATCACAAACTCACTGGCTATTAGAACAAATGGGATGCAGAAGATTCCCCATGTCGAAATGCGAAAGGTTGGAGTATTATAACACAGAAAAAAATCAATCACAATTCTTTGGAACTTGGAAGAATTTGGAATTCAAAAAGCATCTTCAGGAGAACTAAATTACGACTATATTAGACTATGGTGTTTTCCAGAGAAAAATGAATAAAGAAGACAACACACCAGTCTATGTGTTTCAGAAGAAGTGCCTTTGTAGAATCCTCGATTTTCTGTGGCAAGATAGGGTAGAAAAACTGTGAGAGATGGTAGCTGGAGCTTGTTCAATGAGGTGCAAGTTGTACCAGCAGGCATAGATAGGTGAAAACACAACTAGTCTGCTTAAATATTAGCCTATGTATATGGCAGAATAGAGTTTTAGAACTCTGCAGTAGGTGCAACTAAGTTTAAATGTTCATTGTAAGTACGCAATATAAGTAGTAATTAAAAATAGAATTAACTGCATTTTAGTATTTTTATATAATGTGTTCACTCCTTTAACAATAAATGATTACTATTAATATCTGATTAAACCCCACATATTTGAAGGACAGCAGACCTTTTGTGTACAATGCCCTACCTCTTCAGTGAGAATTTCGTGACACTGAGAATAATTCCCCTTCTTCGCCCAAGTTCCATTTGCGAGGCATTCTCTGTAGACATTATCTGGGAAAACAAAGAACATTTTTAATTGCTAGCCATTTCTAAATAGTGGCAGTACAAGTCAACAAATATGTGTATACAACATATAAAATATAATATGCATAGCATGTCCTAATGTATTCTAGTCATTTGTACAGCATTATAGCTTAAAATAACCGATTGTGAAAGGTGAGAGTAATGTGTAGTTAGAAGACATGATGAAGACACTTAGCAAGAACATATTACAAAGGGAAGACACTCTCTTCTAGGTGACACTCAGTTTACAAATCAATACAGTATATTGTGAAGAGCATATTTACAATATCCAGGTAAGACTAAGCACTGAAGCCAAGTGAAAAAAATATTTTTCATTTTTGTGAGAACTGTACATATTTTGGAACTTCACAGCAAAAGGCCCCCGGTTAGTTACTGGGTGGGGTGGTCAGGGCCATATCTGGGTGAAGTTTGCATGTTCCCGCTATGTATGCATGTTCCTTGAAATGCACTGCTCTCCTCCCACAGTCAAATTCAAACAAATCATGATGTTACTAATTCAGGAGGGACCGAGGTCACTGAAAGGTGTGGTGACAGTGCCTGCACATATGAAGCACTGATTGCCAATTACTGGAAGGAATACACTTTACCTAGTGAGCCTTTGAACCAGGAAAGATGGGAGGGGCATAAGGCACATAATCAACCCAAGTCAATTATTTAGGCAGACGTGGAAGCAATCTATTTTATGGGTGGTAATAAATTGTGTATGAACTTGCATGTTCTCTGGCGATATAGAATAGACAATATATGGAATATGGAACATACGATATGGAATATGCATATATGTATAATAGATATACCATGTTACAAATTAAAAGGGTTAACAAAAGGTGGATGAAATATGGCACAACAGTGATTTTTACCAATTTATCCATGAACCTCAAAAACTGCTTTTGTGTCAGCATTAATATTGTTTTTTTTTCCCCTTTATTATCCATCCTCATGGTAAACGAAACAAAAATCTCCACAGTGCAAAGATCCTGCATATCTCTTACCACATTTGAGCAATAAGAAATGTAATATGGTATTAGTTATGCACCCATTTTAAATCAGAATCACATGTGCTCAAGACATGATGTACAATTTGTTACAGACCATGTTTTAGTACACATGTTGCTAAAGCATATCGAGAAACAAAAAGAAGATGTTTGAGAATTACGAGGGAGACTATACAAATTATCCCTGGCTATAGAGTTCATTTTAATAAACTTATAAACTTATATAAAAAGGATAAATTACACTGCTTTTGAATAAGCATTGTCCAAAAAATATAATGTTTATTTCATATATATACATATATCATATATTACAGATATTATTTATATAATTTATATATATCTTCTTCTTTCGGCCTCTTCCTTTTATCAGGGGTCGCCACAGCGTGTCAGTCTTTTCCACCTCACTCTGTCTCCTGCATCTTCTGCTTTCACACCCACTACCTGCATGTCTA
>JAOUQT010042864.1:0-11051 GCA_025769995.1 Xyliphius kryptos
ACACACACACACACACACACACACACACACACACACACACACACACACACACACACACACACACACACACAGCTGATTCTCGCGGGGCTTGGCGGCGCTAGAGCACGGGGTTTCCCTCTGATCGCCGGCCGCAGGGGCCTGAAGCGGTGACGTAGCCGGTAACCATGGCAACGCTGGTTCGGGGGCGACGGCTCGCTCGGTCCACCAGCTTGTAGGGGGGTCTCCAACTTACAGACCTTCTCATTACATTCAGCACCTCCAGCAACTTCATATAAAACAAGAACTTGGAGATCTTTAGAGATTTTTTGGAGATCTTTGGATATTTTTGGAGATCTTTGGGATATTTTTGGAGATCTTTAGAGATTTTTTGGAGATCTTTGGAGATTTTTGGAGATCTTTGGGATATTTTTGGAGATCTTTAGAGATTTTTTGGAGATCTTTGGATATTTTTGGAGATCTTTAGAGATTTTTTGGAGATCTTTGGATATTTTTTGGTGATCTTTGGGATATTTTTGGAGATCTTTAGAGATTTTTTGGAGATCTTTGGGATATTTTTGGAGATCTTTAGAGCATTTTTGAAGATCTTTGGATATTTTTGGAGATCTTTGGGATATTTTTGGAGATCTTTAGAGATTTTTTGGAGATCTTTGGGATATTTTTGGAGATCTTTGGGATATTTTTGGAGATCTTTAGAGATTTTTTGGAGATCTTTGGAGATTTTTTGGAGATCTTTGGAGATTTTTGGGATATTTTTGGAGATCTTTCAATAATTTTGGAGATCTTTCAATAATTTTTGGAGATGTCCTCTTTGATGTCTTCTTCCTTCTGTGTTTTTTCCCTTCATCATTCAGGGGGCACCACAGCCATGAATTTGCGTATTAGAGTTGGCCAAGTGTTTAACGCCAGATGTTCTTCCTGTCAGAACCCTCATCCTATCCCGACTTGGGACATTCAGACTATTGGGGCAATTTAGAGCAGATTCACCTTGAATCCATATTTGGACTGAGGGAGGAAACCGGAGAACCCGGAGGAAACCCACACAGACACGGGGAGGACATGGAAACTAATCACATACGCAACTTACATAAATATTTTTTTTGCCTCTCAGCACGGGGGGTGGTGGTCCGGGTTCGAGTGGCGAGCTGGGTGGAGTTTTCATGTTCTCCCCCTGTCTGCGTGGGTTTCCTCCGGGTTCTCCGGCTTTCTCCTACAGTCCAAAAACACGGATTAAAGGTGAACCGGCCGCTCTGAATTGCCCCTATATAGTGTTTGTGAGTGAGTGTGGTCAGCGATAGACGGGGTGAATCTGCGCAGACACCCCCCCCCCAGATGGGCATATAATGAATGAAAGTAAGCTCCAAAAAAGCAAATGGAACCTGATGAACCCCTGGATTGAGTGTTACAGAGGAGTGTCCTGATACTTTTGTCCATTCGGTGAGCGGAGCGAGGCGTTTCATAAATACACAACTCAGAACAGCATGATGGTTCTCTGTCAGAACTCACACCTGTCCTCCACGGCAAGAGGGACATGTTCTCCATTTAACGTGGAGTTGGCATGTTCTCCATTCAGCCCTGCAGTGACACTACCATGGTGGGGGTGTGGAGGGGGGAGTGCGCTGCTGAAACCAGTTACATGTTGAAATTAGCGCCTGGTGGGCGGACCCACTTCAGCTGGTGATTCATTTAAAACGAGTTTGAATCGATTCATTATTAATCAGCTGAATCATTGACCTCCAGCTGAATGTCGGTGGTTGGTGTCCCCCGCCGCTGGTGCCCCCCGCTGCTGGTGCCCGCGTGCCATCCTTCAGAGGAGGCTGTTAGAAGCGTTTGAATCTGGAGCACACAGGACACGCTGCTATTTCTGCCCCTCTGCTCTGGGGGGAGCGCGGGAGGGGGGGGGGGTGTTCTAAATCAGATCCCTAACCTATTTCAGGTCAGCTCTCTTTAGCGGTGAGGAGCGAAACTCCGCCCACAGACGCGGCAGGATGCGGATACACGATACAGCCGAAGGTCCTCTGTATCGCCAGGTTACCTTGGTACACAAGAGCATCATGGGTAATGGTGCACAATCCTAAAGGTGATGACAGTGCAGCAGTTCCGTTCCTTAAATCTGATTGGCTGAGCCGTTGGTCCAGCCGTGACATCATTGACAATACGACACA
This sequence comes from Xyliphius kryptos, assembly GCA_025769995.1. NCBI lineage: Eukaryota > Metazoa > Chordata > Actinopteri > Siluriformes > Aspredinidae > Xyliphius > Xyliphius kryptos. Next base: position 2,163 of record JAOUQT010042864.1, read on the forward strand.
CGTCTGAGCGCATTACATTATTCAATTCCCCACGTTTTTTATAAACTGCATTCTGTAATCTGGCCACTGGATGGCAGTTTTTGTTCTTTAGAGAAACCGGTAACCTGTTACTCAGCGATCAGCGTTCACTTTGAAAAACTGACCAGATTACCTCACGGAAGAGCAGATTATTAATAATTTTAGGTCTCAGGCGCTGGGCACACACCCAGGACAGGGCGCCAACCTTTCGCTGGGCACACACTCGGACACACACAAACACACACAGACGCACACACACACACAGACTATACAGGGCAATTTAGAGCATTCAATTTACAATGAATCCATGTTTTTGGACTGTGGGAGGAAACACGAGAAGCCGGAGGAAACCCACGTGGACACGGGGAGGACATGGTTGGCATTGTTTTTGGAGCATACATTTATTTAGTAGGAATTAAAGAACATTGTTTGGCCCAAGCGTCACGTTTGCCTCTTAATGCTGGGGATCCAGGTTCAAATCCCGATCTGGGCGGAGTTTGCATGTTCTCCCCATATCCAATTGGGTTTCCTTTGGGTTCTTTGGTTTGCTCCCACAGTCCAAACTGCTCTAAAAACATGGATTCAAGGTAGATTGGCTGCTTTAAATTACCTGCTTTAAATTTAGTGTGTGTGTGTATAAGTTCTCACAGTCACAATGGAACAGAACAGGACCTTCCCCAAACTGTTCCCACCAAACTGAATCCTTCTGTAGAAGGTTTTTCCGTTGGCTGGCGTTTGGTTCCTCAGAACCAAAGTGAGAGAAAGTGAGAGTCATGAGCAGCGGTTCTCACAGTCACACAGTCATGTGACCCTCCGGTGGAACCGGTCAGACTGGGTGTATCCGCACACTGCCGCACCCTGGAACCAAAGAACCACGGCAGCTCGGATCCTGATCCCGTCTGATTCACACGCTCAGCTCGCAAAAGCAGAGCACGCCGTGAGTCAGAGCCGCCGCAGCCGTGGAGCCGGCGTGGTGGGGCCTCAGACCTCCTCACATCATGAACTCCGAGGCCGACATCTGAGAACTTTATTAGGAACACTACACCGGTATGGGGTGGTTCCTTCCTCCTTCGCCCTCAGAACCTGAGTTCCAGCAGACGTTCCATTCAGGTCCACGCTCCCATGATTACATCACACCGCCCGCCGCTGCAGCAGGAACCGTGCTGTAGATCACCTGCTGAGTTCCAGAAGGTTCTGCTGGAGTTCTGGTGACTGGGACTAACGCTAACCCTTTGCATCAAGCATGGGTTCGGTCCCAGATCCCTAATCCAGACATGGTTCCTCCTCATCAGTCTGGGGGGAACCAAACGGTTGTAGAACTGTCTCTAAAGAAGGGCGGGGCAATGAGCTCATCCGAGGGGCCACTGAGAAACTGGGACCAGGGTCAGCCCAACCTTAGTCCTATCCCTACCCCGTACCCGCAGGTCTGTATAAAACAGTCCCACAAACCCGAGTCGGTGTCTCTGCCATCACGTGACTCATGGGTGTGTTTGGGGCGCCATGTGCACGGAACCTGTCGGGTCAGTTACCGTTCCCTTTGAGAGCGGGCGCTCTAACGTTGGTGACCAGTTAATCCTCTTGTAGGGCCTTGGGGATGGTTCCCCATGCTCCTCCAGGGGAGAACATTTTGGGCACACACTCACTCACAGACTATCACACAAACACACACCACATTGGGCCAAATGAGAACATTCCTGCTTCTGGACTGTGGGAGGAACCCGAAGGAAACCCATGCAGACACAGGGAGAACATGCAAACTCCATCCAAATCAGCTGCACCACCATGTGAGTGTGACTGCAGTACTGAGAATCACCCACCACCCTAATAACACCTGCTCTGTCCATGGTCCTGATCACCAGAGAACAGAACCACGTGTGGTTCCTCCTCAGTAACTATACTTTGGGACTAAACAGTATTAGGAACTCTTTTAAAGGAACCGCCGTCTGAAAATGGTGAACCTTCAGCAGGAATGTTGCAGTGACTCAGGCGGGTCCACAGGAAGGCAGCAGATTGGAGCGGAGCATTTCCTGTTTCAGCGGGACAGCGCCCCCTAGAGACCAGGGTGGAGGAACTCCAGTGACCTAACCGAAGCCCCCATGCCTCCATAATGACCTGCATGGAGGTCAGAACCCTGAACCGGGGCGCTGTATTCTGTGCTTCTTCTCAGAGAATGAAGTCATAACAATAAATCATTTATATAAATAAAGTCCTGAAACCTGATTGGCTGAGCCATTTGTTCAGCTGTGACATCACAGACAATAACACACACCTCCGAGCGCTACGAATTCATATCATACCGCGCGAGGGGAGGCGGTTACCTCTGGAACCCACCGGGCCCACAGTCGAGAGGATGGAGTGCCGACCGCCAGCGTACGGCGTTCGAAGCACAGATGGAGATAGCAACGCAGCACACCTGCTGGTCGGACAAGGAAGTGGCAGCAAAACAAATACAGTATTTTCCTGATGTTTTTAATGAACAGCACTCTGTAATTTGGCCACTAGATGGCAGTTTATGATTGTTGGAGAAACCTGTCACTACCGGACTACATCACGTCCACCAGATTATTGACGATTTTGCTTTAAATAAACGCCTTTATGAATCAAACCTTGTTTTGTATTATTGTGTGTTTGTGTTTTATAAAAGCAACAAGTGGAATACCTCTGCTGCACCCTGGTGGAGAACCTGCGAACAGCAAGGCAGTTGTGTTTGAATGAGTGATGGGGTTTGGAGTTTATATGGAATGTATAGAGTGGGAGTTGGGACTACGGCGTCCACGCGCTCGCTTTCTTACGGGAATTTATCAGTGTTGTGAGGAAATCACGGGAAAGAACTCATACACACTTCAGAACCTCATACACACACACAGCTTAAACAACACTCCTGACGTCAGGACAATGAAATCCCAGCATCTACGTCAACAGCGCCCTCTGCCGGCTGGTCCAGGCGCTGATTCTGAGTCTGAAAATGTAGACATTCTTAAAAATAGTAGACAATATTAATAACAGTTCATAATCGTGACTGAAGCTTAATAACGCATCACAGGAGGAGCTCAGTCTGAGATGTTCAGAACTTTATAAACATCTAGAAATAATCTTGTGGCGGCGACGAAGAAGCGATTCGGAGTCCCTGAGCCGTTTTTGGCAAAACTAGTACTTTTATTAAAACAAAAACCCCACCCCCTTACACCCAAAATGGGCGGATGCCACATGGGCATCATGTTTGCCTAAAATGGTGGCTGCACGCGGTCCAAACAACACCGTATTATTCGGCGTGGTGCGTTCTGTTCACATCAGCCTCTCAGTGCTGCGCATCCAGACGGAGTTTGCATGTTCTTGGCGTGTGTCATTGGCACACGGGTAGAATGGAAGGGATGACGTGGGCGCTTGGCGTGTGTCATCTCTTTAGCGATTGGCGTGCGGGTAGAGTGGAGGGACTAATGTACCCAGGACAGGGCACACCTTCACTCACTTACTGCAGCATATTGGGGCAATTTAGAGCTGTCAATTTACCTTGAATGCATGTGTTCAGTGGGGAGAACATGGAAACTCCACCCAGAGAGGTGAACATGCTAACCACTGCGCCACCGTGCCAAGAAATGAAACGCTGTAGTGTGTATTAGAAACCACTAGGTGGCATTACAAACACCAAACTGACACACCACCATGTGCCAGGTACTGGATTCATTTGAAAAAGGTTCTATAAAGAACCCTATACACCCCATTCTCTATTGAACGGAAGAACTATGCAACCATGAGGAGAACCTTTTGAGAAAGCAGACGGTTCCTCTCAAGGTTACTGAACCTTTTTAGAACTATTTTTATTTAATGTGTGCTTTGAATCACAAGGCCATGAACCGATGAAGGAACCATTGGGGGAACCTAATGCAGGGAAGTTAAAGGGTTCCGCGTTAATATTTCAGTGAGAGTCGTGTCCACTGCTCTAGGTCCTATCCCGGAAACACAGCGGGAGGTGCAGAACAGTCTGCTGCGTGTCATCTCATAAATATACATCCACTCCTGCATTTCATCTAAACCTCGTAACACAGAAAACCTGCAGAAGAACGTAAGAGAGAGCACGTGCTAGGAGGGGCGAGTACAAGGTCGTGTCGGTTCAGTGAATCGGTTCCGTATCGGAGAATCGCGTCAGCGGAGTGACCGCTGATCTCTGAGCCGCGCGGACGCCATTGCAGCGACTGCGATCTGGTTAGTTAAGATTAAGTCGGGATTAAATCGGGATTAAATCAGGATTAAGTCGGGATTAAATCAGGGATAAATCGGGATTAAGTCAGGATTAAGTGTTATTAAGGATGAACAGAGGATCGGTTCTGGTGTCGGTTCTGGTCCTGCTGGTGGCGCTGCTGATCGGAGAGAGAGTCATGACGTTACGGTTAGTAACAAACTTTCACGTAACTTACAGAATGATTCAATATTTACTCCTTTTAGCGATTCATCTCAATGTTTCTGCACTTTTTACATGAATAGACTTCAACAGATGCAGAATTTATATACATTTCAATCTGAGGACACGCCCCCTGATCAATAACACAGGTGATCGATAAGTGACAGTAATCAGGATGATCTGTATCAGGGTCTCACATTTGTTTTCTTTTTATTATGATGATTTTGGAGGGCAGGTGCTGCTGGTTGGTATGTTCTCTCATAACAAAGATTAGGTTTCTGACGTCTGTCCAAAAATTGTCCCAGACTTCACCACCTTCTCCCCCCCCGGACCCCAAAGAAACAACTTTACAATTCCGACCCATAATCTTCACACACTTACATTTTTGTTAATCACCCAAATAAAAAAAACGACTTGGTCTTGGACCGGTCCTGTGTTTTTATGTTTACCATACGATACGATACGATACGCCGTTATGGGTCCCACTGTGGGGGAATTAAGGTGAAGAAAAATTACCCGGGGGGGGGGGCAGTGGTGGAAACCATAGCGACGGCTCTTCAGGCGAGTTTGACTAAAACGTCTCGCCCCTCACGGTCAGCGGACGGCACGGGGATCCAAACCGCAGATTAGAGACGCTGATTTCTGCTCTCCCCGTCCCCCGAACCCCAACATCCATTCCACCCTGCGGTTGTCACACTGGGTGTTGGGGGGGGGGGGGTTCTGACCCAACGCTTTTAATTTCCCCACACACCAGTGCACTACCCAGTCCAGCCAGCAGGGCACCCGTCAACATAAACATCATCCTCATCCTCCATCGATCATGGAGCCATGGTTCTCAGTTCATGGTTCTCAGATCATGGTTCTCAGATCATGGTTCTCAGTTCATGGTTCTCAGATCATGGTTCTCAGTTCATGGTTCTCAGATCATGGTTCTCAGATCATGGTTCTCAGTTCATGGTTCTTTGTTAAGTTGTGTTTGATCAGATTGTGAGATTTGAATCGTGTGTGTAACAGAGTTTTGTGTTACAGGAATGTGACCTTGGCGTTTCGGGAGGTCACTCAGAATCACCTGCCCAACTGCCAGCTGCTGAAGGGTCTCGGTGGGTTTCATCCACAGTGTGCTTTATTTGTGAACACACTGAGAGAACATGCCACCACGAGTCTCCTGCTGGTTCAGGTGGTGTGTGGTGTTCTCTCGGTGTGTCCAGAGAGAGAGAAGAGAATCACGTTTACAATCCAACACAAGGGGGCAGCACTCTGAGCACATACTTAAGAGGGTTACTGTTGTTGCTCCGGGTCACAAACATTTAAATAACGCAATAATGTGTGTGTGTGTGTGTGTGTGTGTGTGTGTGTGTGTGTGTGTGTGTGTCACTAAATCACATGCTGTACCTCTGATTGGTTGGAGCAGAGTTTGGATCGGAGGACATCACGGTTCTGGAGGACAGACTGGCCTTCATCAGTTCTGTATGTATCTGATCTGGTTCTCTAATTCTCTCTGAATTCTCTGTGGTTCCTCTGTGGTTCCTCTGTGGTTCCACTGTGAATTCTCTGTGGTTCGTCTGTAGTTCCTCTGTGGTTCCACTGTGAATTCTCTGTGGTTCCTTTGTAGTTCCTCTGTGGTTCCACTGTGAATTCTTTGTGGTTCCTTTGTAGTTCCTCTGTGGTTCCACTGTGAATTCTCTGTGGTTCCTTTGTAGTTCCTCTGTGGTTCTTCAGTGGATTCTCAGTGGTTCCTCTGTGGATTCTCTATGGTTCCTCTGTGGTTCCTCTCTGGTTCTTCAGTGGATTCTCAGTGGTTCCTCTGTGGATTCTCTATGGTTCCTCTGTGGTTCCTTTCTGGTTCTTTAGTGGATTCTCAGTGGTTCCTCTGTGGATTCTCTATGGTTCCTCTGTGGTTCCTCTCTAGTTCTTCAGTGGATTCTCAGTGGTTCCTCTGTGGTTCCTCTGTGGATTCTCAGTGAATCCTCTGTGGTTCCTTTATGGTTCCTCTCTGGTTCTTCAGTTGATTCTCAGTGGTTCCTCTGTGGTTCCTTTATGGATTCTCAGTGGTTCCTCTGTGGTTCCTCTGTGGAGGGGGGTTGCATGCCTGTTCTCAGACTGTAACAGAGCGATGTGCTGTGTTCTGATCTCAGGGTTTGAAGTATCCCAGCATGCCGAGGCTGACCGACTCTCCTGGGGGGATCTACCTGCTGGACATGGCTTCAGGTTCGGACCCCGTCCAGCTGCACATCAGGGGGGAGTTTGACGAGGCGTCCTTCTTCCCTCATGGCATCAGTCTGTACACAGATGAAGGTGTGTATGAGTCTCGAGGTTCTCAGGGTTCCTCAGCACTCTGACCCACAGAGGGTCGTCTCTCTAACCTACTCAGTGTCCACCACTGGGGGGCGTGCGGTTTACACCTGGGCCTTCAGGACCGCTTAATTAATTCACTTGTCTGTAACCATTTCAAGTCTGATGATGGCGCTGCGGCACAGAGGGGGGGCTGTTGTGGGCAAGACACCTGCAGAAGCTCACAGGAACATCTGCAGTTCCATCAGGTCTGATGGTTTGTGAGCGTGGACGCCCGCTTTGCATCCCAAACACACATTTTCAATAATGTTCAGGTCTGAAGACTGAGATGGTTCTTCCAGAATGCTCTACTTGTTCCTCTGTATGAATGCCTCAGTAGATTTGGAGCAGTGTTTTGGGGCCTTGTCTTGTTGAAGTGTCCAGCTCTGGTGCAACTTCAACTCTCACTGATTCTTAAGAAGATCCGCAGAACCTCCACCGGCCACAGAGCATGATGGAACCTCCATCAAATTCTACATTGGGTGGACCACAGGACCTTATTCCAAAATGAAGCTGTAGCAGACCTCAGGCGACTCTGTCTTGTGTGCAGAAATGAATTCTGAAATGTTAAGGGTCTTTCTCAGGGGCCCACGTCAGTAGAGCTGGGATTTGAACCCACAACCTTCAGACTGATAGTTTAACACCTTAACCACTGCGTAACCACAGATTAGATTACATTCAGCTTCTAATGAAACCAGAAACCAGAAGTGCAGTTCACAGGGTGGCCACACAAGGCGTCAGTGGGCACCTTCCTCTGACTTGGAGGTCCATCTCCTTCCACCTTTTGCAGACCGTCCGTCTGGCTGTAAATAAGGTTCATATAGCGTCATTCAGGAAAAACGCCTCCTCAGGAAAAAGGCGGGAAAGTTGACTCCTGGAACATCTGGATGAGGAAACCTTCTGATTGGTGGGTGACCGGGTTCCTTTGATCTCTGTATCTTTGATACACTGCCACCCTGAGGCACCCTGATGTTCTGGGGAGGTTTGCCTCTCAGGCGGTCGAGGTTCATGAAGGAAGGAATGTTGCTTAACTGGTCGGGGTTGCGCAGGTGGAGGACGGCGGTTCCAGTAATGTTGCTCAGAGAACGTCTTACACAACGTATTTACAGCTGACTTCCACAAATGTTCTTTCAGAAGTTCCTGAAATCTCACTTTGAATTTAGAAAGAATCAGCAGAAATGGTTCCCACACGGTTCTTTACTCTGTTCATCAGGTTCCACTGATGTTCCACTTGATGGACTAAAGTATGAGGACAGACCTCTGAATGACTGATTGATGAGGTTTAGATCAGGCGTTCTCAAACGTTCTCAATTACGTCTTCGTTTTCGCCGGTTGCTTTGGTCACGTGGTCACGTGACATTAGCGCTTTACCGTTAGCGCCATCATGGGACCAAATAGAGTTTGCAGCGCATCAAAGAAAACGAGCAGGAACACGATCGCTTTGAAGAAAGACATCGTTCAGAAATACCAGAGCGCCATTGAGATCACTGAAATCGACCGCGGTCAGTTCCACTGTGGAGAAAGAGGAGGTGCGAAAGAAGCTAACGTAGCAAAATAGAGAGAGAGAGAACATGTGGAAAGGTTCTGATCAAAAACTGTTCAATGGTGAGACATGCCACCTTTTGCAGCAGGTACAGCCCGGTGGACTCTAGTGGTCATCTCTAGTGATCTGATGGGATTTCAGTCCATGCTTCCTGTAGCATCTCCCACAACATGGATTGGCTTGATGTGGTCTTCCTCCATACCAGACGCTCAAGCTGCTCCCACAGCCGCTCAACAGGGTTCAGAACCGGAGACCGTGCTGACCATTATGGTCAGAATGCCAACTCAGTTTAAAGGTGGGTTTGGAGTCATTATCCTGATGTAGGATGAAACTGGCCCCCAATCGAGCACCTTTGGGGGCCTTCGTTCTTTTAGATCCCTTCCATCTCCTATGTTGCCTCCCCAGACCATCCTGCTGCCTCCACCATGCTCCTCAGATGGTCATGGATCTCTTCATTGGTCCTGCGCCTCACAAATGTTCTTCTGTTGGATCCAAAGACCACAAACTTGGACCTACTGTCCACAACACCTTCTTCCAATCTTCTAGTGTCCAATGTCTTTTCTCTTTGGCCCATTGTTCTTGTTTGTGATTGTCCAGC
>JAOUQT010042875.1:0-11051 GCA_025769995.1 Xyliphius kryptos
TTATCATATAATTACTGAAATTTTACTTTTTGAATGGAATTACTGAAATAAATCAACTTTTTCATGATATTCTAATTATTTAAGCAGCACCTTTACAGTATCAACCATGTATACAATTAGGTCCTGCTTCCAATACTTACGGTACATGACCAAAGATTGGGGCATAGATTCTTAATAGAACAATGAATGGGACATATTTTACAAATTTGCATATGGGTTGTACTGGGCTTTATAGAGTCTACCAGAAGGAATACCTGTCTGTAGAGAATACTGAATAATAATCAATTATAATTATTTGTTCATTATTATTTTACCTGGGCTTTATCTGTGTATAGTTGCTGGTCTACTGTAAATATGCTGCATGTAATACAAACAGTTAAGACAGTGGCATCATAAAACTGAAAAGAGTATAAATGTAAGATTTTCTGAAAGGTTCTGCAATTCACAGTTAAACTGGTAACAGGTTACGTCATGAAGACCGAGTATAAAAGAATCATCCACCAAAATATAAGTCTTTGCAAGAATATATGGATTGTGGTTTACCATATTTGGCAAAAATACATTAGAGTCAGTCATTTCTAATACAGTGGTTAAAAAGGAATGTCATGCTAGAAAGAATTGCCTGATTCTAGGTGAATACAACTTGTATGGATTCAAGTACTGAATAATAGGCCTGAATACATGATTAACTGTTCATTATTTATACTGTTCTTGAAGTTTCTGCACTTAGCAATTTAACTGGTGGCAGGTGATGTCATCAAAATATAAGTATATAAGGATCATCTTATCCACCAAAGTCTTAGTATCTGGAAGCATAGGTGGATTGGTGAATGGTTCAGATATGGTGAATATACAATATATGCCCAAAACAGGTCACTACCTTGATTTAACAAAGCAAATAATAAGTTATTTAACCCTAAAGGTGTTGAAATACCTTCTGAATTGTGACTTGTTAGGACAATTTAATGAAAATAATGTTTGGTCTCCAGATAAATGAAGAATTATTAATTAAAGTTAGTTCTATTAGCAGTGACTATTACCTAAAAAAAAGAAATACTGAATAATATAGCATCTCCCTTTACACTTATTGTTCACTGGATTAGGAAGACCCCGCATTTGGCAATGATCCCTGATTGGTGGATACATCACAAGCAGTCAAACGCGTCCACTGAGAAGGAGTGCTGAGGCTTATCCTCTCAGACACCTACCTGACCCACCCAGAAGGTTCATTTAACACACTTCTTCACAGACTCTTTTGTCAGGTTGTTAATCCGAACAATCCAAATGAGAATAGGATTTTATTATGGGTCTGGTTTCCCTATCATGCCAGGGAGTTTTGCCTTGCCATCTGGCTTGTTCATTTGGGATAAAAAATTAACCTTATTGAAACTTCATGATTACATCCTGTATATAATTTCTGAAATGTTCTATTATAAAAAGGGTTATAGAAATAAAGCTGAACTGAATTAAATATAAGCTGCTGATCTATCCACAGGACAGCAAACCAAAACATTTGCCAGAGCGTCTTGAGTAATAGGCACCGATAGACTGGAATTGGAATCCAGACATGTGATGACAGTTTCAGCAACAGCTGCAGTTGTTCCTGTACCATGTTATTACAGGTGTAATCTGAAGGAGCCATCAACAACTAACTGCAACATAGAAGTGAGCGTTGAGCTAGAGAGCCAAACTGTAGGAGCTGCTGCTTTAAGCATAGGTCAAACTGCATATAAGACCACATTGAAATGGGAGTTCTTTTCCCTGTAATTAATCAAAAAAGGGTACCAAACAATATTAGCCAGCTGTTCCTAATCCAGTGAGCGTTCAGTGTACAAACATGCTTAAGCACAATTCTTTAGGCAAAAGTCTGCTCAATAGTTAAACAGAGAAAATCTTTCTTAGTAGAACATGCGTCTTCTAACGCATCATGTATGCAGAGAAAGCATCGTCTTCCTCCATATCCTTCTGTTCCTCCTCTGCAGAGTATGAGTTGCATGCATTTGTACGCTCATAACATGTTGGCTCAATGTCTAGGGCAGGATTTGGAGTCTGTAATTTTACTTTCTCCATCTTCTCTTCTTTCTCTGTGGCTTCTTGTTGTTCTGAAGTTATGCCCCCAAGGGTCAAGGAGAAGAAATTTCCATCATCATTGTCTTTCTCATCCTCTATCTCCTGTCTGAGTTCATCTCCTCTCTTATGCCTGAGCAAGGTCAAATTATCCATTCTGAACTGATTAATTGGTGTGGCTACCTGTAAGGGGTTTATCCTGAGAATCTGGAATGTACTTTGGGGAGTAATTGCCTCCCGGTGAGGTGTCATGATGTCTGACTCTATCTGAATGGTTTTAGGGAAATATGAGGATGTTCCAATGACCACTTTGTTTGTGCGATCATTCTGGATCTCTACAGAAAGTGGAAGTAAAGAGCTTGTATCTTCAGATATCTGTGCTTCTTCACATCCAAACAAGACTTCTTCACAACCCCGCCATCCCTCATATGCCACCTCTTCATCCTCTTTCTCCTGGTCTGTATCTTCACTGACCTGTACATCCTGGAATGATTTAGGCTCCAGTGAAACCTGCTTTATAGACACATCAGAGGGCCAACAGATGAGCTGAACTTTATACGGAGCATTAAAGAAACTCTGGTGGGAAAAAAAGGAGAGCAAATTAGGGTTTATTTTATATAAATTTAAAATAAATTTTTTTTTTCTTACATCTAAACAGAAGGCAATATAGCCATTAAAACACACACTGCTCCCATAAACTATATACATCATTAATATGTATCAATTATTTATATTTTAACGCTGATTACACAAGAGATGTAGTTTTTTCCACCTAAAAAATATAATATTTAGATAATCAATTATGAACTCTGCAGTAATGAGACAGTACAGAATTATTTACACTCAAAAACATTTTTCCTGTTTACTGAATACTTTTGTTAAACTTAGCACAAGAAGTAATAAAATTTGTGTTTGGTAGATTATTATTTCTTTGTTGTAACAAAGCATCTTGGCAATAAATAGTTGTTGCTATTGACACTTGTTTTGAGCTTCTGGTACCCACAGGTGCACAGCTGCTACAGTGGTCAGTGAATGAATTTAAACAGGTTGGCATCCTGACAACCCTGTGCATAAACAATAATTTACCCATAAACCAAAAAAGAAAAGTGAAAAAAATTGTGGGTAAGTAACTGCTACTATAACATACTCCAACATGTTAAGCAAGCCTTACAAACCCTAATTTCTTAGTATAAATTCTGTTACAGATAATTATTTTTATTGATCTGCATTACTAATTACTAATAGCATTACTAATACTAAAATTATGTAACATATTACCTAACAGAACACCTAACAGAAAAACCATAATCATACTGCTGGTTCTTGCTCGGTAAAAAAAATCTAGTCCTAGGAATACGTAGAGAAGCAAAGATGCCTTCAGAAATAATCAATATGAATATCAATAAGAACAGACCACATAGTAACATTAATTAGTGAACAGTAGTAGTAGTAAATAGTGATATTTTTAAAAGGACATCAATATTTGGTGTATTTATTTTTAAAACCGTGTCCCAAGACACAGTCTGTGCAGTGCAGACACTTTGATTGTCATACTTTCTTATTTTTTTGTAGCAAAATCCAGCAGCCTTCATTATGGGTTTTTGAAAAATGATCTGTTGTTTTGTACATAATATATGTTGCATTCTTTACTGATATATACACATAATTTATATAGTTTTAAGAGGAAAACTAATGTTTTCAAATATAAAATCATTCGGTAACAAATGAATTTTACAGAATTTATATCAAACAAAAATCTGAATAAAAAATATAAGGTATCTAAAACATTTACACACTACGTATAAGAGAGTTTGCACACAGTTAAAGAGACAGAGTTAATTTCACTAGTTTCATCATCAAAATATACATCTATATTACATCCCATACCCACAACGTTAGTCAAAAATTCAATTCAAACTTATTTATTTAGTAAGGCATATCCTTAATAGTCCCCCAGAGCTAAGAGCTGGAGGGTTCATGGTCATAATGCATTCTGGTAAACGGTGATGTCTGGATGCTGTTGCTCGGCCACTGTTACAATATCACTCAGGTTTGTTGACGGTGGAATGGCTCGCTGCTTTAAGTCCCAGGGTTCCCTCATCTGTGTCACCTTCTGGTTCTACCCTATATTTAGACTAGCTGCCATAGCGCTAGTCTGCCGGAGTTTGTTTTCTCTCTGCACAACTTGTGTTTGAATTGTCAATTAGATAGTTGATCGTGTCTAACTCTCTTTATTCTATTTCCCTTTTCTTCCTTTTCACTTTTCTATTATCTCTCTATTCACCACTCTTTCAGATGAGCTACACCGAATATAGCGGAGGAACCAGGTGTTGTGAGCAACCCAGCGCCGGCCGGATTCACTCTGACAGCCCATTCACTTTATTATTATGCTAAATGTTATATATTATTGTTAGTTATGGGATCATATATATATATGTTATTTATAAGTTATAGAATTTTGTATTAGATGTATGTTATGTATGTATTATATATTACTAATAAAATAGCATAAATGTATATGATTAAAGATGTCCATGTTGGAATCACATCTGCAAAAGACTGTTGAAGATTCTTAGTTTGGATTAGAACCACAAAATTAATTACAGGTTGGTCCATCTTTTTAATAAATTACAGCTTGCAGACATCTAAAAACAGACTCCAGAAGTTAACAGAAGATAATAATAATGAGAAGGTAACAGCCGTCTGTTTTCAAAAGAAAATGCCAAATATGACCACCTTAAAGCATGATTATTACAATGTTCCAACTAACAATTAAGTAATTCAAGCCTTATTCATAACATTTTTAACACTTTTATTCATAAACTGTAAAAATAAACTGTAACATATGAGATTGTATCTCACCAGAACCAATGGCAGATGGGTTTTCATGTGCCATTTAAGAAGCAGCATAATGACAATTGCCACCATCACCAACGCCAAAAGACACAAAATCACAGAGATTACTGCATCTGAAAATAAGAAACAAGAACCGACAAATGAGCAATAAAATGTTTTAATAAAAAATAATTGAATTATATGAATTATGTTTTTTACACTATGAAAATAGTGAAAAAATCTACTTAAATAATGTGTTAATTTATTGATTTCTTAACGTTATCTTCGGCATCTATGGCCATGTTAATGACAGGAACACAAGTTTACACAATCTTATACACAAGTCATGTATCTATACAATATAGATTATATCTATACAAAAGTCATATATACAGGGAGCAAAAAGTATTTAGTCAGCCACTGATTGTGCAAGTTCTCCTACTTAGAAAGATGAGAGGTCTGTAATTATCATCATAGATACACTAACTATGAAAGACAGAATAAGAAAACAATCCAGGTAATCACATTGTAGGATTCTTAAAGGATTTATTTTTAAATTGTGGTGGGAAAGTATTTGGTCTTCACCAGGTTTGCACACACAGTAGTTGGTATTTTAATTGGAATGGCCCATTCGTCCATGCAGAACTCCACTCCACAAATGTTCTATGGGATTGAGGTCTGGAGTACCAGAAGTAAACCACTCGAACACGAAGAGAACATACAAACTAATAATGATAATAATAATTTGAATAATTATTCTAATAATAGTAATATTAATAATTTATTAATGACTGATAAGGTATTGATCGCCACAGAGAAATTCTTTCTCTGTGTTTAAAATGTACGTTGGTGCACTTAGAAACCTCTTTGCAGTGTGCTTCCCCCCATTGAGGCACATGAGGAGCAGTTGGGAATTTAGTGCCTTGCTCCATGGCAGCTGTAAATTGCCTGGGGTGGGAAATCAAGCTAATTTAAAGAATTAAAATGTTAAGGACTTCGGAAATTCAAAGTTCTGTCCTTAATCCAAGACATTTTGTGGAAGAACATGAAGTGAAATTCATGGGAGGAAAACTCCAAAATGAGAGTCAGTGTTGAAGCAGTTTTGTATGGAGGAATGGTTGAAACTCCACCAAGCCGATGTGCAGGATTTCTTGAAATTACAGCAGAATTTGAAAGCAAAGATTCACATACTTTTGCCACTCACAAAAATATTGCATCATTTTCCTCAATAAATAAATGGCAGAGTTTAAACTTTCTGGGCCCTATCTTACATCCTACGCAAAGCACGTCGTAATGCTCATTGATATATTGCACCATGCCAAAAATCTATTTTTTTGCCTGCATCGTTTAAATAGCAACAGTGCTTGTGAATATACAGGTGAATATGAATGAATTAAAATGTTATCAAAAAGTTAACTTAATTAAGTATTTCAATACAAACAATGTGAAAAACACAATGTATTTATTTTTGTTACTGTTGATAATTATGTATTACAACCGATAAAAAAGGACCATGGTATCCCTGTTCTTTATTGTCCAGCAAACTCACCTGACCTTAATACTATAAAAAAAATTATGGGGTACTGTGAAGAAGATGCAGTACACCAGACCCAACAAGGCAGAACAGCTGAAGGCCACAATCGAAGCAACCTTGGCTCTCATAACACAAGAACAGTGCCACAGACTGATTGACTTCATGCTATGCCACATTGCTGCAATAATTTGGGCAAAAGGAGCCCCA
The DNA here is from genome assembly GCA_025769995.1 of Xyliphius kryptos. Classification (NCBI taxonomy): domain Eukaryota; kingdom Metazoa; phylum Chordata; class Actinopteri; order Siluriformes; family Aspredinidae; genus Xyliphius; species Xyliphius kryptos. Next base: position 6,644 of record JAOUQT010042875.1, read on the forward strand.
ACTAAGTATTGATTGCTGTTCGGGCTGAAAGTTTTATGTTCATACTTTTCAATTAGCCAGAATTTGTACTGGACTAAAATGATATTTTCATTTGGGTTTTCTATTAGTTGTCAGTTATACTCATAAAATCTAAAGAAATAAATACTTGAAATATATCTGTCTGTGTGTAATGTGTATAGTATACAAGTTTCAATTATTGGAATAGAATGATGGAAATAAACCAACATTTTCATGATATTCTAATTTTATGACCAGCATCAGTATATGTATGCATATGAATAAACATATACCCATATGTGTAAACATAAGTAAAATATTAAATATAGACTGTGTGGGAAGGGGGAATCTGTATGTGTAAAAATGTGGGTGGGGTGGGGGGTGTTGATATGTTATGTGTCCTAGTTCTTGTTCACAAAACTCTATCCACTGCAGTTCTGTTCATGTGAGGTGGATGGTAGATCCTCTGCTGCTTACTGCTGCAGTCCACAATCAGCTATTTCGTTTTGCTGACGTTCAGGTGGAGATTGTTATCCTGGCACCAGGTCTCCAGGTTTCACGTCATTGTATGAGATCAGGCCCACAACAGTCGGCAGAGGGAACAACAATCTTGTCGGCATAGGAGAGCATGAGGTGCTCTAAGATTTTGGCCTTGATATAACACAGCTTACCTACACCAGTAGATAACATCGCTCCCCAGACTATCACTGACACTTCACAGTAGACATCAGGCAGCTTGGATTGTGTACCTCTCCAGTCTTCCTCCAGGCTCTCAGACAATAAATTTCAATTAAAATGCAAAATTTACTTTTAACCGAAAACAGCAAATTGGACTACTGAACAACAGTCCAGTTGTTTTCCTTGGAAAATTTTCTTTTTCCTTCCACTTAACTTTCCATTAATATTTTTGGATACAGAAATCTGTGAACAGTCAGTTTCTTTAGCAATAGCCTCTTGTTGCATATCCTTCTTGTGGAGTGTGTCAATGACTGTCAGTGTCTTCCCCATGATTGTTTAGCCTACTGAACCAGACTAGGGGATCATTTTAAATGCTTAGAAAGCATTTGCAGGTTTTTGTGAAATATTCTACTTTTTTGATATCATAATTTTGGGTTTTCATTGGCTGTAAGACAATTATCAACAGTAACAGAAATAAACATTTGAAATAGATCACTTTTTTGTAATTAATCTATATAAAATATGAATTTCACATTTTGTATACAATTACTGACATAAATTAACTTTTTGATGATATTCTAATTTATTGAGATGCACCTTTAGATAGATGGAGACCGAGATCTGACAACTTGGTGGTAATTTTAAAGAAAATAATAGTGTTATATGCTAAACTGTAGTCTACAAACTGCAACATTTTAACATAATAATGTCCAGATGAAAGTGATGTGTAAAGTAGATGGTTGATGTCATCATTGGAACAGTTTTGACAACCTGGAGTGAGTCTAAGGAGTCAGGGAGTGATGAAGTGATGAAGTCTCTGATTAGCTTCTCAAAGTACTTCATTATAACTGATGTAAGGGCTACTGGGCGATAATCATTAAGGCAGGTTGACTGCAGTTTCTTCAGGACAGAAACGATAAGGGACTGCTTAAAGCATAATGAAACAATGCCCTGAGTCAGTGAGAAATTAAAGATCTGACCACAGATTCCGTCGGGTCCCACAGCCTTCCTGGTATTCACTCTCTAAATGTTTTAGAGTTTTATAAGTATATTATTTAGTAAGTTTTGCAGATCAGCTTGGAGAATCTAAGACAGATCCTCTGGAGACATTTACTGTCACAACAGGTTTTTTTTTGTTTTGAAACTTAGCAGACCTCATTATGTTTTTATGTCTGAAATGTGGTCTGTTATGGAAAGTATTGTGTCCTTGTACATAATTATTCTACATCGTTTTTGTTGGTGTATAACATGAGTTTCAGTATATATAAAATAATTCATATAAAGAAGAATACACGTTTACCAGTGTTTTCCACTTTTGCAGGGTTAGAAGCACACACAGGTTTATTAGCAGTGCCTTGATCTTTGAGACTCACAGACACACAGTACGTTAACCCTGGTACCACTTCCAGTTCCACAGTGTCCAAGCCCTTGGTGCCCCTCGTGAACTGCACACATACACACACACAAACACTAAATTCATTTTATCTCTCTACACATACAATACTCCATAACAATAAAGTGAAAACAGTTTGTTTGGACTTATTGCAAATTTATTGAAACAAAAATAATCACGTACATAATTATTCACAGAATTTCCATGACACACAAAACTGATATCAGGTGCATTCTCTTTTCACTCATTATCCTTTACTTGTTTCGAAAAAGTGATTGGAGTCCACCTGTGTTAATCCATTTTATTGGACATGATTTGGAAAGGCACACACTTATCTATACAAGGTATATTGGAAAGAGTATAGAAAAATTTCCCAAGCATCGAAGGTCCCAATGGGCACAGAAGCCCCAATCATCCATAAATGGAAGAAGTTTGGAACCACCAGAACTCTTCCTAGAGCAATCGAGTAGTCAGAGAGTTGACCAAGAACCCAAGGTTCACTCTGACAGAGCGTTAGCCTTGCTATGTGAAAAGAGGCTAATCTTCCACAAGGACAACCAATTCTGCTGCACTCCACCAATCAGGCCTGTATGATAGAGTGGCTAGATGAAAGCCACACCTCATTAAAAGGCAAAAGATGTTTGCCAAAAGGCACCTAAAGAACTCTCAGACCATGAGAAACAAAATTCTCTGTTCTGATTAAACAAATATTTAACTCTTTGGCCTGAATGCCAAGTGTCATATCTAAAAGAAACCAGGCACCATCTATATAATGAAGCGAAGTGGTGGCAGCATCATGCTGTGGGGCAGTTTTTTCAGCAGCAGGAAGTGTGAAAATGTTCTTGAAACTGACTTGAACCTGACTAAAGATCTCTGGAGAGATCTAAAAATGGCTGTGCACTGAAACTCACCATCAAACCTGATAGACAATAAATAATAGGACAAACTGCCCAAAAGTAGATGTACCAAGATAGTAGCATCATACTCAAGACTTGTAATTGTGTTGAGTATTGCTCAAAGTATTGAGCAAAGGCTGTGTATAATTTTATACATTTTGGAAAAAAAATAAACAAAGCGCGGTGAATACTTTTCGGATGCACTGTATATGATGCACTATAATGCAAAGTGGGACTGAGTTCATTACAGCTAACAGTTTTGTGCAGAAAGCTTAAACAGCCAAAGCTTTTTAGTACAAATTGTGTTAGAGTGCATTATTATTTTTATGAATTCAGCATAAATGTAGAAGTTGGGCCAAAGGTATTTAGTCAGCCACTGATTGTGCAAGTTCTAATATTTAAAAAGATGAGAGAGTGTAATTAAAATCATAAGTAAATTTTAACTATGAGAGACAGAATGAGAAGAAAATACAGGAAATTACATAAGATTTTTAAAATGTATTTGTAAATAACAAATCAATAACAACATTTCAAATTAATACTTTGTACCATAAACTTTGTAACATACTCTTCTGGATCATCCATATGTTCTCTGGCAAACTTCAGACAGGACTGGACTTGTTCTGGCTTAAGCAGGTGGACACGCCTGGCACTGCAGAATTCGAGTCTCTCTCTGGGTAGTATGTTACTGATGGTTGCCTTTTTACTTTGGTTCCAGCTCCCTGGAGGACATTTATCAGGTCCCTCTGAATTTTTGCTCACCAATCTCTTGATAATTTTGACGTGGGGTCCCAGATCGAGGAAGATTATTGATAGTCTTGTATGTCTTCCATTTTTATATTAATGCTCCCACAGTTGATTTATTCACACCAACCTGCTTAGCTATAGTAGATTCACTCTTCCCAGCTTGGTGAAGGTCTACAAATTTTCTTCCTGGTGTACTTCGACAGCTCTGTGGTCTTGACGATGGTTGAGTTTGGAGTCTGGCTGATTAAGGTTGTGGACAGGTGTCTTTTATACAGATAGAACCATGTCAAACAGGTCCATTAATACAGGTAACAAAGGAGGAACAGAAGAGCTTTTACAGAAGTTACAGGTCTGTGAGACAGAAATCTATTTTCCACCATAATTTACAAATAAATAAATAAATTACAAATCCTACAACCTAATTTCCTGTTTTTTTTTTTATTTTGTCTCTCATAAATTTACAGACCTGTCTCATCTTTCTAAGTAGTAGAACTTGCACTAGAATAATAATAGTAATAAATGAAGAATAACATTACTACAAATAATAGTAATAATAATAATAATACATGATTTACTGCAGAAATGCAAAACAGAGTGATTTAATATAAGTTTCTTTCTTAAATGACATACAAGCAATCTACAGGGGTTAGACAATGAAACTGAAACACCTGTCATTTTAGTGTGGAAGGTTTCATGG
>JAOUQT010042902.1:0-10350 GCA_025769995.1 Xyliphius kryptos
CAGCACAGTGTCCAGAGCATGGAGCAGATACCAGGAGACAGGCCAGTACACCAGGAGACATGGAGGGGGCTATAGGAAAGAACATCTGCCGTTTTATCAGAAGCATGCCCAGGCGTTGTAGGGAGGTCATAGAGGCATTTGAAGTTGAATCAGCCTGGCATTTGATTTTACACTTTGATTTTGGGTATGATTGCAAATCCAGAACTCCGTGAGATAATCATTTTAATTTACATTTCATGCATTCCACTATCTACTAAATAATGATTTGCAACTGAAATATGTCATTCATTAAGATCTAGGATATGTTGTTTTATTGTTTCCTTTAATTTTTTGAGCAGTGTATAACTGAAGGATGTTTAATACTAAACCATACATTTTTCATGTAACTATCTGTAAGTGGCAACTGGATATATAGAATCCCAAACCCAACCTTTTTTTTATTAGAAAGCTGTGTTTAATTTCCCACTACAAGACAATATTTTATTTTAAGACATGATTAGTGACTCTCCACTGGATTTCTGAGTTCTGATTGGCTATGGCAAGAACATCTAAGTTTGGATATACATAATTTTATGTATATATTGTTTATTATATTCTAACTTTTAGCAATAAAATTAAACATCTATATGTTAATATTTTCAAATATTGTCTAATTCCTTCAGTTGCTCCATCAGTTTTTTTTAATATATGCATTTTTCCAAAACAAAGACTTTAACCATAAAGCTCCAAATGGCAGATGTGTAAGTTTGCAGAACTGTAATTAACTGTAATGTTGTAATGTTGACAGAACGTGAAGCTTAGCTTTTTCAACATGTTTTCCTCACATAAGCTCGTTGACAAACTTATTTGTAAACTGTAAGATGTATCAGCTGCTTTATTCTCACAGTGGCAAGATTATTTTTAGGTGCAGTTGATGCATCTGTTTGTGTTCACACCAACAGCTCGATCAGCTTTAACATGTATGTTTAAATTAAAGCAATCGTTTTACACTTACGTGCATAATGCATGCAGTTTCTGGACTGTTTAAAAACACATACACACATTTTTAGCTTTTAAAACAGCAGGTTGCAGTGACTTTTAGTAAGTGGCTCTGGGAGGTCCGTTAGTACTTAATTAATGAACTTCTGTTTAATTGCCATTTTTAATAGCAAACAACACTAATGCATTTTTATTACCTTTCTACCATTTTTATTGTCAATATTATGCCAGTTAAAATGACACCTATTTTAGTCTTCTGAATGTGTCATGTTGGTCTCAACATGATTTTTCTTCATCATATCCTTTTATTAAGAATTGTTTTCTGTAATCATGCAACTGACTGCAGAATAGTTAACTGTCGTTTAGACTCATGTCTAGTCAAATCACGTTTTCTGTTGCATTTCTGTCAACCCTTCATTTTAAGAGAAAGTAATGCATTAAGTGGAGACACAGTCGTGTCTTAATTAGTGCATTCATCTTATAAAGTACCTGGGTTTTATTTCTAATATGTCGAACAAGGTGTTTTGGGTGTGAAATTTGCAGATTTTACATTTCTGCAGCCTCTGGTTTCATATCCAGTTCAAAAACATGCCTGTAGATGGATCAGACACGTTTTTGCTTCAGGTGTGAATGTTTGCATGAATGTATTTGTGTGTACCCTGCTTTAGTCCAGCACTGTCTATGAACCTGATCATAATAAAGATTATGATTTATTTCAATGACCTCTAATACTCAGTCAAATAGTGGTGTATTGAAAACTGGTATTTCTGTATAAAGCTGTCAATGTATGATCAAATATATTGGCATATGCTTTTATGCCATTTGGTCATTACTTAAAAAAATAAAAAATGTTTTTTGTAGTGTGCTTGTTGGACTTTTTGCTTAGTCATCTAGACAAGCGTTTATGAGGTCAGACGTTGATTTTGGTTGAGAGGGCCTGGCTTGCTGACTTCATTCTAGTTCATCTTTAAGATGTTATATTAAGTTTAAGTTTAGGACTTTGTGCAGGTCGGTCAAGTTCCTCTCCACCACACTTCCCCAGACATTCCATCAAAGACATTTCTTTATGCTCAGGGTCACAGTCAAGCTGTGACAAACAAGGTCTATCCCCAAACTGTTTTTGGTAAAGTTCATACTGTAATACAAATAAAAAAAATAACACATTTTTAGTTCATTTAAAAATTGCACATTTTTAATAGACCTTGTTTTCTTTTTTTAACAGATTACTATGCAAATTATAATCCTTTATGACAGAATTCTAAATACTGTTTTATTTTGCAAAATATGAATGTTTGCACCTTTCCCTGTTTTGTGTATTGAGTGTAGTTTTAAATTTTTGGTCATTTTAATTCTTCTTTTCTGTCTTACTTCTTCATGTTCTTAAATATGATCCCTTTATGAATGAAAAGACTTCCTATGAGTCAATTGCAGGAAGTGCTTTGATTTCTTATTTTATATCAGGTCAGCAGTGCTTCACTGCTATAAATAAGGCACATTCCATCAAAAGGAAATTTAATCAATTCATCAGCTGAAGTGCTTCGGTTTGGCAGAGAGCTGATGTCTGGCTTTAGAACTATTCTGTGATTTACTCGTCATGGCTTCAGTATGATGAGAGAAATCTAGGGTGTGTAGACCTCATAACCAAAACTGTCCTTTTCTTCTGTGCAGATTTGCAGTTTGGATAGTCTTCTCCACATATGGTACAAGGCCTCATTTTAAGATGCTATAAAGGACCATTCACTGTGTAGGAAGAAAAAAAGGATATTCAGAAAGATGGCTACTCCTTTTGTACCAGTGCCTTTATCAGTGGATCGGATCGGTCCAACCTCCGCCAATTCCAGACGTCCTAAGCGAGCATCTAGTGTGGGTAGTGCATCCAGCAGTTCTGAGTCTTCCTCCACAAAAGGCACTGTTGAAGATGGTAGCTCAGGACGGAGCCATTCAGGAAATTGCAGTTATTTCACACCGCTATGTCAAAGTCCTGTAACACGTGCCAGGGTGAATGGATTCGAGTCTACTGTGGAGTATTCCAGCTGCCCGAGGCCTGATTCTCCTACTCTCACAAACACATGGGAGGAGAGACCTACAACCCCTACTGTGCTGGGTTACGAGGTCATGGAGGAAAGAGCCAAGTTCACGGTAGGTTAAAAAAAAACAAAAAAAAACCCTGCTAATTCTTTTCAGCATGCCTCAAAACAATCACCTCTTTAGGTCTGTACACTGTTCATGAAAATGAGTTCAAATTGAATCTATTGAAATTTACCCTAATTACACAGAAGCTTGGATTAGAGGTCACAATTGGAAATATTGGAAATCATTTAATCAGTTATCAACTGATTTAATCAATTCTAATAGTACTACACTCAACAAATTTACTAATTTAGACGTCGTTACTTATTGCTATCACAAACCAAAATCAATTTATTGCTATCACAAACAAAAACCCAGGTCCTCAGCCCAGTTTTATATTGGGCTGAGGACCTGGGTTCTTTGCATTAGGGGTGTAAATATAAATCGATGCATCAATTATACATGTAGAGATTTGATGCTTCGATGCATCTTGCCTGCTTTGACTTACACTATACACTTACAAGAAAAAGTACCCTTTGTGATTACTTAAATTTCTGCATAAATTGATCATTAAATGTGTTCTGATCTTTACCCAAATCACAACAATAGACAAAACATGGTCTGTTTAAACTAATACCACACAACAATTATGTTTGCATGGTTTTATTGAACACGTTCATAGTGCTGGGTGGAAAAAGTATGTGAACCCCTAGGCTAATTACTTTTCTAAGAGCTAATTGGAGTCAGAAGTCAACTAACCTGGAGTCCAATCAATGTGATGATGTTGGATGTGTTGGTTAAAGCTGCCCTGCCTTATAAAAACACACACCAGTTTTAAGTTTGCTGTTCTTAAGAAGCGTTGCTTGATGTGAATCATGCCTCGCACAAAAGAGCTCTTAGAAGACTTATGTTCAAGAATTGTTGAATTGCATGAAGCTGGAAAGGGTTACAAAAGTATCTCTAAAAGCCTTGAATGATGTTCATGTGTCCATGGTAAGACAGACGTTCCACAAATGGAGCAAGTTTAGCACTGTTACTACTCTCCCTAGATGTGGTTGTCCTGTAAAGATGACTACAAGAACACAGCGCAGAGCAATGAGTTTTAGCATAAACTTACTGAAATCTCTTGCACGTGCTCAAACTTTTTTTGACAAATCTACAATACGTAAGACATTAAGAATGGAGTTAACGGGAGGACACCACGAAGGAAACTACTACTGTCAAAAAAAAACATTTCTGCATGTTTAAAGTTTGCAAAAGAGCACTTAGATGTTCCACAGCACTACTGGCAAAATCGCTGCCCCCGCGACCCGAACCTCGGACAAGTAGAAGATGATGGATAGATAAATATATACATTTCATAGATTTAACATGTTTGTCTGTAGAGGTCAGTTTTTGGTTTGTTGTTTTAATTTAATAGTGAGTAGACTCAACGTGCACGGCATGCATTAGACTTACAATTGTTCTTATTGCACTTAATTTGACACTTTTAATTGAGCTCTACTCTTCTACTTACTTGATCAGAACTGCAATATTTTGATAAACATCGTGTGAATAGAATTTTGTTTCTTTATCTCAACAAAAGGCAATTGATTTTCTTGATTTATTTGTAACGTTTTGTACTTTATTTGAAAAATTTGAATGAAATAAAGGACATGAGCTCATATATTCTATATTAAAATGTAAAAGGCAAAGCAGAAAATCAACTCTTCTAAAATACTCTTTCAGTTTGGTATTTTTGTGTAGCTCTTTCAGCGGAAAAAGGGAAAATAAGCCAATACAAAGAGCTATGTGTGTGGAAAATCTGGCAAGCTGGAACTTGTCTGCTCAACAGACTGATTTGTTTTACTTTTTCCCAACAGACGAACTAGAATTTACATGGTTATTTCCAAGGTTTTACCTTTTATAACCTTTTTTCAATCAGTTGCTTGGAATATAAAAAAAAAATCTAAGCAAAAATGGATGACAGCTCAATAAATATAATAAAAAGATGCCTGGTTTAACAGCTTTGACAAATTGCGTTCTGATTCTGTCATCAGACTTAAATGCAGAACAACTGACTATCACTACCCCATAAGACTTAATGCATCCATAAGACTTGGGGAGTAAAACAGCTAAAGCATCACACACAATTAAACACTGCCACGATGAAGATATGACCTGGATTCTGATTACATAACCTCAGTAATTGTGCAAGTATAAACTGTTGTTCCAAAACTATATAACCACACAAGATGATACCCTGTGTTTCTTTTTCTTTTCGGTTTTGTTAAGAGACCTCAGACACACATTTTTCACTAGGAGCTTGCAACAACTCAAACCTTACTTGCTCTTCAACTTTTCATAATGCAGCACACTCCCAGCTTGGGATACTGGCAGTGGAGCCATGTATTTAAATACAGTATTAGAAGTTTAAACATTTGCTCATAAAAGCTTGTTAAGCTTTGCCTCATGTGACAAGCTGGGAGAGACTAACTGAGACTAACGCCCAATGATACTCATTTAACTAAACAATGTAAAATTTGCATACGCTTGCTCTGAAAATATATCTACCTGAAGCCGTGTGAAAAGAAATGATGATAATCCTTTAATAGAAATTGTTTTCTTAAAGAAAAAAAAATATGCTGATTGAAAACAGTGACCTGAAATGGCACCAATCTGTCCTTTATATTTATTTTTGTTCATGAAATAAAAATAAAACATGCATTTACAGTACAAATCCAAAGTTTGGACACACCACCTTTTTTCTGTACGTTTTTCTTAGTTCCTCTTACAGGTAAAATGGGTTATTCTCCATGATTATCCTCGGTCACTCCAACCACTTTCATATCCTCCCAATCACATCTATAAACCTTCTCTTTGGCCTTCCTCTCCTCCATGGCTGTTCCATACTGCGGCATTAAAAAAAAAAAAAAACACATTCTTCATTCTTGAATTATTACAGTTACACATTTTATGAACTTTTGTTAGACTTGTTTCAATTAAAATTGAAAACTTACAAGGTTTTATTTAAATAATGCAAACTTGTAATTTGTGCAGAGTTAAAATACACATTTGTCAACAGGCAAAAAAAATACAGTCCAGTAATCGTCAATTAAAAATTATTCATATTAAAAATAATTATGATCTTTGTTAAATGCCAAGGGCAATTATCCTATAAGTGAGAGAAACCTGGGAAGAATGAAAATGACAGCATTATTTTGTGCCAGCAAGTACATCTATTAATATGATTGTCCTTGTAGAGAAGTTTAACTGGTATCAAATGTTTCCTGCTGCAGTATATGCTTTCACTTTTATATGTGCTAGCTTACTGTTTGATGTTAAAAGCCGCACCCCCGTCATAAGGCCAATGTTGTAAATTGTTATTTTACCAGCCAAGACTGGTACTGCACTGTGAGATTGTGGAAATGTATAGCATATACCAAAGTTGGGTAACTTTATTAATGAAGTTTCAATTAAGATCATTGTATTTCTGTGTGGGGTTTAGGCTCATGTTTATTGTGTCAGAATATTTTAAATACAATGTTCTTTATTACAGGTTGTTTTTACAGTGCTGCCAAAAAAAATCAGGCTCTTTAAGAGCAGTTGGTATAGCGTTTAATTTTATCCAGCCAATAGATCAGTTCCTGCTGCACATCCATTGTAAAATAAAATAGTTATATATGAGACATGTGTTATACAGTGAAAGAAAATAAGTTTTTAACCCCCCGACTGATTTTATGATTTTTATGGTAGCTTCATTTTAACGAAAAGATGAAATATCAAAAAAAGAATATCTAGAAAATTATATAATATTTAAATAAAAACAATTTGCATTTAATTAAGGAAAATAAGTGTTTGAACGCCTAAAATCCATGAGTAATCTTGGCCCTCAACAGACCACTGACACACCCTAATCTCAGTGAAGTCATTACCTGCATGAGAGACACCTGTATAAAGGGCCACCTGCCAACAGACTCAGTGACCCTCCATCCAATCTCCATCTTCACCATGGGCAAGACTAAAGAGCTGTCTAAAGATGTCTGGGACAGAATTGTTGACCTCAGGTTGGAATGTGCTACAAAGCCATAAGTAAGGAGCTGGATGAGAATGTGGCAACTGTTGGTGCAATTATTCGGAAGTGGAAGAATTGACGTAGACCTGGCGCGCCATGCAATATATCACCTTGTGGAGTCTCATTGTGAGAGGTTAAAAATCTGCCAAGAACTACACATGAGGAGCTGGTTAGTGATCTCAAGTCACCCACAATCTTAAAAAAAACATTGCATGGATACACTAAGATGTAATGGTTTAAAATCCTACAGTTTGCCTCCTCTGCTCAAGAAGGTTTATATCCAGGCCTGCCTGAAGTTTGCCAATGAACATAATAATGACTCAGAGAGAGACTGGGAGAAGGTGCTATGGTCAGACAAGACCAAAATTGAGCTCTTTGGCCTCAGCTTGACGAAGTATTAAGAGCAAAGGCCAACTTCACCCCATTGACGGGAAGATGATCGTGGTCATGTATCGCAAAATCCTGAGTGACAACCTTCTTGCCTCCGCCAAGGCACTGAAAATGGATCGTGGATGGGTCAACTAGCACAAAACCAACCCAAAACATACAGCCAAGGAAACAAAGGAGTGCCTCTATATGAAGCATTTCAAGGTCATGGAATGGCCTAGCCCATCTCCTGACCTCAATCCCAAAGAAACTATATGGAGAAAAACATTAAGGATTTGGAGATAATCTTCCGAGAGGAGTGAGCCAAAATTACTCCTGAAGTGTGTGCATAACTACAAGAAACATCTGCTGTGCTTGTCAACAAGGGTTTTGCCACCTAGTATTAAATGATTTTTTGCTAGGAGGTCAAATACTTATTTCCTTCACTGAACTTCAAATACATTTTTATTTCTCATTTCATGTAATTTTTCCAGTTTTTCTCCTGATGTTTAATGTCCCTGTAAAAAATAAAGCTGCCATAAAATTGAAAGGTTTCATTTATATATATTTTTTGTATTAAAGCTTTTAAAGTCAGTGGGGAACAAATACTTATTTCCCCTAATGTAGATAAATGTGCATTGCAAGCAAGTTAAAGGTTTTGCCCAGTGTTTGTGCGGTGTGTTTTTTTTTTTTTTTTTTTGGTATTACTGTTTGTGTCAGTAAAATGTTACCTATGCTGATAACGTTTTATTGTTCTGCAGGTGTACAAGGTTCTAGTGAAAAAAAGTCATGAGGAGAGCTGGGTGGTGTTTCGACGTTATACAGATTTTTCTCGACTTAATGACAAGGTGTGTCTAAAGGTTGTTGGTTAAAGAACCTGTTCGGCATAACATGTCTCATCATTAAATTATTTGCATCATCTCCTAATAAGCTTCTTTATTGTTTATAGGGTTTTAAGCATAATCATTTTGAAACAGAAACACTTGTGTAGTCGGTACTTTGTCAGTTAACTTGTTTGAAGCCCTTTCACAATATAAGTAAAAAAAATGAATTTTTTTTTAAATGCATTTATAAAAGATTTAAAGAACAACCAGTCAGTCTCTCTTTCCCATTATTACTCTGTCTTTTGAAATGCCTAAACTAATTTATAAAAATGCAGTTAGTCAGTGTACGTATGGTGTTTCTGTAGCCTGTCCATAAAATGATCATTATTATGGATGGACAAGTTAAATAATGCTATGTATATTGAATTGCCTTTTTACCATGGTCACTTTTTTTTGTGACGTATTTTTACATATTTTGATTGTTTTTCTGCATGTTTAGTTCATCAAAATGTACACTGCTCAAAAAATAAATAAAGGGAACACTTAAACAACAAAATGTAACTCCGTCAACCACACTTCTGTGAAATCAAGCTGTCCAGTTAGGAAGCAACACTAATTGTAATCAATTTCACTTGCTGTTGTGCAAATGGAACAGACAACAGGTAGAAATGAGTGGCACTTAGCAAGACCCCTCTATAAAGGAGAGCTTCTGCAGGTGGTGACCACACCCCTTTTCTCTGTTCTCATCCTTTCTGGCTGATGTTTTGGTCACTTTTGCATTTTGTCAGTTCTCTCAGCATAAAGGTAGCACAAGGTTTGCCTTGTGTGTCAGCACAGTGTCCAGAGCATGGAGCAGATACCAGGAGACAGATATATATCAAATATATAATGGGTCTTTTGCAGTAAGGGTTTGGTTTGCTTCATCCTTTTGCCTGTGAGCATGAAGGTAACAGATCTGAAACTGCATTTAGCCAGCTGTAGCAAATCCAGTCCAACTTGTTTGTCTTCTTGCTTTTGTTGCAATACACACACTATCATCATTTCTTTAGTACTTTACTATAAATGTGTATGACTGCCTCTCCGAATGTTTGATCGTGTGTGTGTGTGTGTGTGTGCGTGCGTGTGAGCGTGCGTGCATGCATGCGTGCGTGGGCAACTGGTTGGCAGACTGACCGACCGATCTACCTGTGTTGTATGTATATGTCCAAGCAAGAGTCTGTACTTTCCTGTTGTTACTTGGATTCTGGTTTCTGGCAAACTCCATGTTAACAGGAGTCACTCTTGCCTAATGTTTAACATTTGTTCCACTAAAGCATGATTAAGGTATAATCCCTATTGAGCCTAATTGCCAGACGAAAGATTTGACCCAATTACTTGTTAGGCCAGTCTCTCTTGGACTGTAGTTAACATTTGCCAGCATGTTTTTAAATGAAATATTTTTACAACCTAAGTCATGTTGGTGATGGAAGCCATTTTTGTTGGATAGAAATAAACGATTGTTTGTATGCACTCCAGTTAAAGGAAATGTTCCCTGGATTCCGACTGTCTCTGCCACCAAAGCGCTGGTTTAAAGATAACTATGATTCAGACTTTTTGGAGGACAGGCAATTGGGCCTTCAGGCATTTCTACAAAACCTTGTGGCTCACAAAGACATAGCTAACTGGTAAGAAAACCTTGGTTAATATCATTTATGAACCGCTTTAAAAATGTTTTTATTAATTAATAATTTAATACATTTTCTCTTGATGCAGCTTTAATGGCTGATTGGATATATTCAAATACTTTTGCACAGAACAATTTTGCTTTTTAGTGTCCTTACTGAAATAATTCAATGTAATGCAATATGTGTATAATCATTAAAATGCTATTAAAGTCTTTGATTGCAAGAATGACTTTTTTTAAACCAGTTCTTGGTCTCGTCTGTACTGTTGGCACACCGTAATATTCGTTTTTTTTATTACACAATGCATTTGGTAAACTGAAACACTAATGAGGAATAGATTAAGTAGGCCATACACATTTTACTCCTACTGTTCTTTCTTGCCCCAAGCTGATAT